>OU342746.1:449935070-450096895 GCA_910589775.1 Avena eriantha
AAATATTCAAATGGACTCAAATTTGGCACAAGGGTGTATCACCATGTGGCTAGTGATGCTAGCATTGTATCTAGCCGTTTTGGTTGAAAATTCAAAAATTTAACCCTCAAACTCAAAACATGGAACCATTTGTGAAGCAAGTACCACAACTACAATTTGAGACCTTCATTTGCATGCTTGAGTGGTTGTACATGACATTGGGACCACAGAACAACATGTGTACCTTTCAGATATGCTTCGCAATCTCTCGAAAGTCTCTAGTTAACCCTGGTTTGACCAAAACTTGTGAATTTCATAGAATAATGAGAAATTCTCAAAATCTATTGAAACCTTCAATTTGATCACTCTTTGGCAAATACTTTTGCATGAAAAATGAGAATATTTGAAAAAATGTCCCCCTAGCAGTCCACTCTCAAATGTGGTGTAGTTTGGTCAACCATCATGTCCGACTACTAGAAAGAGCCACTTGTGTACCATGTTTTCATCTACCAATATTCAAATGGACTCAAATTTGGCACAAGGGTGTATCACCATGTGGCTAGTGATGCTAGCATGTATCTAGCCGTTTTGGTTTGAAAAATTCAAAATTTTAACCCTCAAACTCAAAACATGGAACCATTTGTGAAGCAAGTACCACAACTACAATTTGAGACCTTCAATTTGCATGCTTGAGTGGTTGTACATCACATTGGGACCACAGAACAATTGTACCTTTCAGATGCTTTCGCAATCTCTCGAAAGTCTCTAGTTAACCCCCGGTTTGACCAAAACTTGTGAATTTCATAGAATAATGAGAAATTCTCAAAATCTATTGAAACCTTCAATTTGATCACTCTATGGCAAATACTTTGCATGAAAAATGAGAAATTTGAAAAAATGTCCCCCTAGCAGTGCACTCTCAAATGTGGTGTAGTTTGGTCAACCATCATGTCCGACTACTAGAAAGAGCCACTTGTGTACCATGTTTTCATCTACCAATCTTCAATGGACTCAAATTTGGCACAAGGGTGTATCACCATGTGGCTACGTGATGCTAGCATTGTATCTAGCCGTTTTGTTTGAAAAATTAAAATTTTAACCCTCAAACTCAAAAACATGGAACCATTTGTGAAGCAAGTACCACAACTACAATTGAGACCTTCAATTTGCATGCTTGAGTGGTTGTACATCACATTGGGACCACAGACAACAGTTGTACCTTTCAGATGCTTTCGCAATCTCTCAAAAGTCTCTGGTTCAACCCCGGTTTTGACCAAACTTGTGAATTACATAAAACTGAGAAATTCTCAAAATCTATTGAAACCTTCGAATTTGAATCACTCTATGGACAAATACTTTGCCTGAAAAAGAAGAAAATTTCAAAAAAATGTCCCCTAGCAGTCCACTCTCACATGTGGGTGTAGTTTGGTCAACCATCATGTCCGACTACTAGAAAGAGCCACTAGTGTAACCATGTTTCATCTACCAATATTCAAATGGACTCAAATTTGGCACAAGGGTGTATCACCATGTGGCTAGTGATGCTAGCATTGTATCTAGCCGTTTTAGGTTTGAAAAATTCAAAAATTTAACCCTCAAACTCAAAAAACATGGAACCATTTGTGAAGCAAGTACCACACTACAATTTGAGACCTTCAATTTGCATGCTTGAGTGTTGTACATCAACATTGGGACCACAGAACAACAGTTGTACCTTTCAGATGCTTTTCCAATCTCTCGAAGTCTCTGTCAACCCCTGGTTTGACCAAACTTGTGAATTACATAAATAATGAGAAATTCTCAAAATCTATTGAACCTTCGAATTTGATCACTCTATTGGCAAATACGTTTGCATGAAAAATGAGAAATATTTCAAAACAAATTCCCCTAGCAGTCCACTCTCAAATGTGGTGTAGTTTTGGTCAACCATCATGTCCGACTACTAGAAAGAGCCACTTGTACCAGTGTTTTCATCTACAAATATTCAAATGGACTCAAATTTGGCACAAGGGTGTATCACCATGTGGCTAGTGATGCTAGCATTGTATCTAGCCGTTTTGGTTTGAAAAATTCAAAATTTAACCCTCAAATCTCAAAAACATGGAACCATTTGTGAAGCAAGTACCACAACTACAATTTGAGACCTTCAATTTGCAGTGCTTGAGTGGTTGTACATGACATTGGGACCACAGAACAACATGTGTACCTTTCAGATGCTTTCGCAATCTCTCGAAAGTCTCTAGTTAACCCCTGGTTTGACCAAAACTTGTGAATTTCATAGAATAATGAGAAATTCTCAAAATCTATTGAAACCTTCAATTTGATCACTCTTTGGCAATACTTTGCATGAAAAATGAGAATATTTGAAAAAATGTCCCCCTAGCAGTCCACTCTCAAATGTGGTGTAGTTTGGTCAACCATCATGTCCGACTACTAGAAAGAGCCACTTGTGTACCATGTTTTCATCTACCAATATTCAAATGTACTCAAATTTGGCACAAGGGTGTATCACCATGTGGCTAGTGATGCTAGCATTGTATCTAGCCGTTTTGGTTTGAAAAATTCAAAATTTTAACCCTCAATCTCAAAACATGGAACCATTTGTGAAGCAAGTACCACAACTACAATTTGAGACCTTCAATTTGCATGCTTGAGTGGTTGTACATGACATTGGGACCACAGAACAATGTGTACCTTTCAGATGCTTTCGCAATCTCTCGAAAGTCTCTAGTTAACCCCGGTTTGACCAAAACTTATGAATTTCATAGAATAATGAGAAATTCTCAAAATCTATTGAAACCTTCAATTTGATCTCTATTTGGCAAATACTTTGCATGAAAAAATGAGAATATTTGAAAAAAATGTCCCCCTAGCAGTCCACTCTCAAATGTGGTGTAGTTTGGTCAACCATCATGTCCGACTACTAGAAAGAGCCACTTGTGTACCATGTTTTCATCTACCAATATTCAAATGTACTAAAATTTGGCACAAGGGTGTATCACCATGTGGCTAGTGATGCTAGCATTGTATCTAGCAAGTTTGGTTTGAAAATTCAAAATTTTAACCCTCAAAATCAAAAACATGGAACCATTTGTGAAGAAAGTACCACAACTACAATTTGAGACCTTCAATTTGCATGCTTGAGTGCTTGTACATCACATTGGGACCACAGAACAACAGTTGTACCTTTCAGATGCTTTCGCAATCTCTCAAAAGTCTCTTGTTAACCCCAGTTTGACCAACTTGTGAATTTCATAAAATAATGAGAAATTCTCAAAATCTATTGAAACCTTCGAATTTGATCACTCTATGGCAACTACTTTGCATGCAAAATGAGAAAATTTGAAAAAAATAATCCCCCTAGCAGTCCACTCTCAAATGTGGTGTAGTTTGGTCAACCATCATGTCCGACTACTAGAAAGAGCCACTTGTACCGTGTTTTCATCTAAACATATTCAAATGGACTCAAATTTGGCACAAGGGTGTATTACCATGTGGCTAGTGATGCTAGAATTGTATCTAGCCGTTTTGGTTTGAAAAATTCAAAAATTTAACCCTCAAACTCAAAAACATGGAACCATTTGTGAAGCAAGTACCACAACTACAATTTGAGACCTTCAATTTGCAGTGCTTGAGTGGTTGTACATGACATTGGGACCACAGAACAACATGTGTACCTTTCAGATGCTTTCGCAATCTCTCGAAAGTCTCTAGTTAACCCTGGTTTGACCAAAACTTGTGAATTTCATAGAATAATGAGAAATTCTCAAAATCTATTGAAACCTTCAATTTGATCACTCTTTGGCAAATACTTTGCATGAAAAATGAGAATATTTGAAAAAATGTCCCCCTAGCAGTCCACTCTCAAATGTGGTGTAGTTTGGTCAACCATCATGTCCGACTACTAGAAAGAGCCACTTGTGTACCATGTTTTCATCTACCAATATTCAAATGTACTCAAATTTGGCACAAGGGTGTATCACCATGTGGCTAGTGATGCTAGCATTGTATCTAGCCGTTTTGGTTTGAAAAATTCAAAATTTTAACCCTCAATCTCAAAAACATGGAACCATTGTGAAGCAAGTACCACAACTACAATTTGAGACCTTCAATTTGCATGCTTGAGTGGTTGTACATGACATTGGGACCACAGAACACATGTGTACCTTTCAGATGCTTTCGCAATCTCTCGAAAGTCTCTAGTTAACCCCGGTTTGACCAAAACTTATGAATTTCATAGAATAATGAGAAATTCTCAAAATCTATTGAAACCTTCAATTTGATCTCTATTTGGCAAATACTTTGCATGAAAAATGAGAATATTTGAAAAAAATGTCCCCCTAGCAGTCCACTCTCAAATGTGGTGTAGTTTGGTCAACCATCATGTCCGACTACTAGAAAGAGCCACTTGTGTACCATGTTTTCATCTACCAATATTCAAATGTACTCAAATTTGGCACAAGGGTGTATCACCATGTGGCTAGTGATGCTAGCATTGTATCTAGCAAGTTTGGTTTGAAAAATTCAAAATTTTAACCCTCAAAATCAAAAACATGGAACCATTTGTGAAGGAAGTACCACAACTACAAGTTGAGACCTTCAATTTGCATGCTTGAGTGGTTGTACATCACATTGGGACCACAGAACAACAGTTGTACCTTTCAGATGCTTTCGCAATCTCTCAAAGTCTCTTGTTAACCCCAGTTTGACCAACTTGTGAATTTCATAAAATAATGAGAAATTCTCAAAATCTATTGAAACCTTCGAATTTGATCACTCTATGGCAACTACTTTGCATGAAAAATGAGAAATTTGAAAAAAATAATCCCCCTAGCAGTCCACTCTCAAATGTGGTGTAGTTTGGTCAACCATCACGTCCGACTACTAGAAAGAGCCACTTGTGTACCGTGTTTTCATCTACCAATATTCAAATGTACTCAAATTTGGCACAAGGGTGTATCACCATGTGGCTAGTGATGCTAGCATTGTATCTAGCCGTTTTGGTTTGAAAAATTCAAAAATTTAACCCTCAAACTCAAAAACATGGAACCATTTGTGAAGCAAGTACCACAACTACAATTTGAGACCTTCAATTTGCATGCTTGAGTGGTTGTACATGACATTGGGACCACAGAACAACATGTGTACCTTTCAGATGCTTTCGCAATCTCTCGAAAGTCTCTAGTTAACCCCGGTTTGACCAAAACTTGTGAATTTCATAGAATAATGAGAAATTCTCAAAATCTATTGAAACCTTCAATTTGATCACTCTTGGCAAATACTTTGCATGAAAAATGAGAATATTTGAAAAAATGTCCCCCTAGCAGTCCACTCTCAAATGTGGTGTAGTTTGGTCAACCATCATGTCCGACTACTAGAAAGAGCCACTTGTGTACCATGTTTTCATCTACCAATATTCAAATGTACTCAAAATTTGGCACAAGGGTGTATCACCATGTGGCTAGTGATGCTAGCATTGTATCTAGCCGTTTTGGTTTGAAACATTCAAAATTTTAACCCTCAATCTCAAAAACATGGAACCATTTGTGAAGCAAGTACCACAACTACAATTTGAGACCTTCAATTTGCATGCTTGAGTGGTTGTACATGACATTGGGACCACAGAACAACATGTGTACCTTTCAGATGCTTTCGCAATCTCTCGAAAGTCTCTAGTTAACCCCGGTTTGACCAAAACTTGTGAATTTCATAGAATAATGAGAAATTCTCAAAATCTATTGAAACCTTCAATTTGATCACTCTTTGGCAAATACTTTGCATGAAAAATGAGAATATTTGAAAAAATGTCCCCCTAGCAGTCCACTCTCAAATGTGGTGTAGTTTGGTCAACCATCACTGTCCGACTACTAGAAAGAGCCACTTGTGTACCATGTTTTCATCTACCAATATTCAAATGTACTCAAATTTGGCACAAGGGTGTATCACCATGTGGCTAGTGATGCTAGCATTGTATCTAGCCAGTTTGGTTTGAAAAATTCAAAATTTTAACCCTCAAACTCAAAAACATGGAACCATTTGTGAAGGAAGTACCACAACTACAAGTTGAGACCTTCAATTTGCATGCTTGAGTGGTTGTACATCACATTGGGACCACAGAACAACAGTTGTACCTTTCAGATGCTTTCGCAATCTCTCGAAAGTCTCTTGTTAACCCCAGGTTTGACCAAACTTGTGAATTTCATAGAATAATGAGAAATTCTCAAAATCTATTGAAACCTTCGAATTTGATCACTCTATTGGCAACTACTTTGCATGAAAAATGAGAAATTTGAAAAAAATTCCCCCTAGCAGTCCACTCTCAAATGTGGTGTAGTTTGGTCAACCATCACGTCCGACTACTAGAAAGAGCCACTTGTGTACCATGTTTTCATCTACCAATATTCAAATGTACTCAAATTTGGCACAAGGGTGTATCACCATGTGGCTAGTGATGCTAGCATTGTATCTAGCCAGTTTTGGTTTGAAAAATTCAAAATTTTAACCCTCAAACTCAAAAACATGGAACCATTTGTGAAGAAGTACCACAACTACAATTTGAGACCTTCAATTTGCATGCTTGAGTGGTTGTACATGACATTGGGACCACAGAACAACATGTGTACCTTTCAGATGCTTTCGCAATCTCTCTGAAAGTCTCTAGTTAACCCCGGTTTGACCAAACTTGTGAATTTCATAGAATAATGAGAAATTCTCAAAATCTATTGAAACCTTCGAATTTGATCACTCTATTGGCATATACTTTGCATGAAAAATGAGAATATTTGAAAAAATAGTCCCCCTAGCAGTCCACTCTCAAATGTGGTGTAGTTTGGTCAACCATCATGTCCGACTACTAGAAAGAGCCACTTGTGTACCATGTTTTCATCTACCAATATTCAAATGTACTCAAATTTGGCACAAGGGTGTATCACCATGTGGCTAGTGATGCTAGCATTGTATCTAGCCGTTTTGGTTTGAAAAATTCAAAATTTTAACCCTCAATCTCAAAAACATGGAACCATTTGTGAAGCAAGTACCACAACTACAATTTGAGACCTTCAATTTGCATGCTTGAGTGGTTGTACATGACATTGGGACCACAGAACAACATGTGTACCTTTCAGATGCTTTCGCAATCTCTCGAAAGTCTCTAGTTAACCCCGGTTTGACCAAAACTTGTGAATTTCATAGAATAATGAGAAATTCTCAAAATCTATTGAAACCTTCAATTTGATCACTCTTTGGCAAATACTTTGCATGAAAAATGAGAATATTTGAAAAAATGTCCCCCTAGCAGTCCACTCTCAAATGTGGTGTAGTTTGGTCAACCATCATGTCCGACTACTAGAAAGAGCCACTTGTGTACCATGTTTTCATCTACCAATATTCAAATGTACTCAAATTTGGCACAAGGGTGTATCACCATGTGGCTAGTGATGCTAGCATTGTATCTAGCCATTTTGGTTTGAAAAATTCAAAATTTTAACCCTCAATCTCAAAAACATGGAACCATTTGTGAAGCAAGTACCACAACTACAATTTGAGACCTTCAATTTGCATGCTTGAGTGGTTGTACATGATATTGGGACCACAGAACAACATGTGTACCTTTCAGATGCTTTCGCAATCTCTCGAAAGTCTCTAGTTAACCCCGGTTTGACCAAAACTTGTGAATTTCATAGAATAATGAGAAATTCTCAAAATCTATTGAAACCTTCAATTTGATCTCTATTTGGCAAATACTTTGCATGAAAAATGAGAAAATTTGAAAAAAAATGTCCCCCTAGCACTCCACTCTCAAATGTGGTGTAGTTTGGTCAACCATCATGTCCGACTACTAGAAAGAGCCACTTGTGTACCATGTTTTCATCTACCAATATTCAAATGTACTCAAATTTGGCACAAGGGTGTATCACCATGTGGCTAGTGATGCTAGCATTGTATCTAGCCAGTTTGGTTTGAAAAATTCAAAATTTTAACCCTCAAAATCAAAAACATGGAACCATTTGTGAAGGAAGTACCACAACTACAAGTTGAGACCTTCAATTTGCATGCTTGAGTGGTTGTACATCACATTGGGACCACAGAACAACAGTTGTACCTTTCAGATGCTTTCGCAATCTCTCAAAAGTCTGTTGTTAACCCCAGTTTGACCAACTTGTGAATTTCATAAAATAATGAGAAATTCTCAAAATCTATTGAAACCTTCGAATTTGATCACTCTATGGCAACTACTTTGCATGGAAAATGAGAAAATTTGAAAAAAAAATCCCCCTAGCAGTTCACTCTCAAATGTGGTGTAGTTTGGTCAACCATCACGTCCGACTACTAGAAAGAGCCACTTGTGTACCGTGTTTTCATCTACCAATATTCAAATGTACTCAAATTTGGCACAAGGGTGTATCACCATGTGGCTAGTGATGCTAGCATTGTATCTAGCCGTTTTGGTTTGAAAAATTCAAAAATTTAACCCTCAAACTCAAAAACATGGAACCATTTGTGAAGCAAGTACCACAACTACAATTTGAGACCTTCAATTTGCATGCTTGAGTGGTTGTACATGACATTGGGACCACAGAACAACATATGTACCTTTCAAATGCTTTCGCATTCTCTCGAAAGTCTCTAGTTAACCCCGGTTTGACCAAAACTTGTGAATTTCATAGAATAATGAGAAATTCTCAAAATCTATTGAAACCTTCAATTTGATCACTCTTTGGCAAATACTTTGCATGAAAAATGAGAAAATTTCAACTAAATGTCCCCCTAGCAGTCCACTCTCAAATGTGGTGTAGTTTGGTCAACCATCATGTCCGACTACTAGAAAGAGCCACTTGTGTACCATGTTTTCATCTACCAATATTCAAATGTACTCAAATTTGGCACAAGGGTGTATCACCATGTGGCTAGTAATGCTAGCATTGTATCTAGCCGTTTTGGTTTGAAAAATTTAAAAATTTAACCCTCAAACTCAAAAACATGGAACCATTTGTGAAGCAAGTACCACAACTACAATTTGAGACCTTCAATTTGCATGCTTGAGTGGTTGTACATGACATTGGGACCACAGAACAACATGTGTACCTTTCAGATGCTTTCGCAATCTCTCGAAAGTCTCTAGTTAACCCCGGTTTGACCAAAACTTGTGAATTTCATAGAATAATGAGAAATTCTCAAAATCTATTGAAACCTTCAATTTGATCTCTATTTGGCAACTACTTTGCATGAAAAATGAGAAGATTTTTAAAAAAAATCTCCCCTAGCAGTCCACTCTCAAATGTGGTGTAGTTTGGTCAACCATCATGTCCGACTCCTAGAAAGAGCCACTTGTGTACCATGTTTTCGTCTACCAATCTTCAAATGGACTCAAATCTGGCACAAGGGTGTATCACCATGTGGCTACTAATGCTAGCATTGTATCTACCCGTTTTGGTTTTAAAAATTGAAAATTTTAACCCTCAAACTCAAAAACATGGAACCATTTGTGAAGAAAGTACCACAACGACAATTTGAGACCTTCAATTTGCATGCTTGAGTGGTTGTACATCATATTGGGACCACAGAACAACAGTTGTACCTTTCAGATGCTTTCGCAATCTCTTGAAAGTCTTAGGTCAACCCCGGTTTGACCAAACTTGTGCATTTCATAAAATAAAGAGAAATTCTCAAAATCTATTGAAACCTTCGAATTTGATCACTCTGTGGCAAATACTTTGCATACAAATGAGAAATTTTCAAAAAATGTCCCCCTAGCAGTGCACTCTCGAATGTGGTGTAGTTTGGTCAATCATCATGTCCGACTACTAGAAAGAGCCACGTGTGTACCATGTTTTCATCTACCAATCTTCAAACGGACTCAAATCTGGCACAAGGGTGCATCACCATGTGGCTAGTGATGCTAGCATTGTATCTTGCCGTTTTGGTTTGAAAAATTCAAAAATTTAACCCTCAAACTGAAAAACATGGAACCATTTGTGAAGAAAGTACCACAACTACAATTTGAGTCCTTCAATTTGCAGCTTGAGTGGTTGTATATCACATTGGGACCACAGAACAACATTTGTACCTTTCAGATGCTTTCACAATCTCTCGAAAGTCTCTGGTCAACCCCGGTTTGACCAAAACTTGTGAATTGGATAATATAATGAGAAATTCTCAAAATCTATTGAAAGCTTCGAATTTGATCACTCTCTGGCAACTACTTTGCATGAAAAATAAGAAGATTTTAAAAAAATCTCCCTAGCAGTCCACTCTCAAATGTGGTGTAGTTTGGTCAACCATCATGTCCGACTACTAGAAAGAGCCACTTGTGTACCATGTTTTCGTCTACCAATCTTCAAATGGACTCAAATCTGGCACAAGGGTGTATCACCATGTGGCTACTAATGCTAGCATTGTATCTACCCGTTTTGGTTTTAAAAATTGAAAATTTTAACCCTCAAACTCAAAAACATGGAACCATTTGTGAAGAAAGTACCACAACGACAATTTGAGACCTTCAATTTCCATGCTTGAGTGGTTGTACATCATATTGGGACCACAGAACAACAGTTGTACCTTTCAGATGCTTTCGCAATCTCTTGAAAGTCTTAGGTCAACCCTGGTTTGACCAAAACTTGTGCATTTCATAAAATAAAGAGAAATTCTCAAAATCTATTGAAACCTTCGAATTTGATCACTCTGTGGCAAATACTTTGCATAAAAATGAGAAATTTTCAAAAAATGTCCCCCTAGCAGTGCACTCTCAAATGTGGTGTAGTTTGGTCAATCATCATGTCCGACTACTAGGAAGAGCCACGTGTGTACCATGTTTTCATCTACCAATCTTCAAATGGACTCAAATCTGGAACAAGGGTGCATCACCATGTGGGTAGTGATGCTAGCATTGTATCTTGCCGTTTTGGTTTGAAAAATTCAAAAATTTAACCCTCAAACTGAAAAACATGGAACCATTTGTGAAGAAAGTACCACCACTACAATTTGAGACCTTCAATTTGCAGCTTGAGTGGTTGTATATCACATTGGGACCACAGAACGACATTTGTACCTTTCAGATGCTTTCACAATCTCTCTAAAGTCTCTGGTCAACCCCGGTTTGACCAAACTTGTGAATTTCATAATATAATGAGGAATTCTCAAAATCTATTGAAACCTTCGAATTTGATCACTCTCTGGCAACTACTTTGCATGAAAAATGAGAAGATTTTAAAAAAAATCTCCCTAGCAGTCCACTCTCAAATGTGGTGTAGTTTGGTGAACCATCATGTCCGACTACTAGAAAGAGCCACTTGTGTACCATGTTTTCATCTACCAATCTTCAAATGGACTCAAATTTGGCACAAGGGTGTATCACCATGTGGCTAGTGATGCTAGCATTGTATCTAGCCGTTTTGGTTTGAAAAATTGAAAATTTTAACCCGCAAACTCAAAAACATGGAACCATTTGTGAAGCAAGTACCACAACTACAATTTGAGACCTTCAATTTGCATGCTTGAGTGGTTGTACATCACATTGGGACCATAGAACAACAGTTGTACCTTTCAGATGCTTTCACAATCTCTCGAAAGTCTCTAGTCTACCTAGGTTTGACAAAAACTTGTGAATTTCATAGAATGATGAGAAATTCTCAAAATCTATTGAAACCTTCAATTCGATCACTCTATGGCAAATACTTTGCATGAAAAATGAGAATATTTCAAAAACTGTCCCCCTAGCAATCCACTCTCAAATGTGGTGTAGTTTGGTCAACCATCATGTCCGACTACTAGAAAGAGCCACTTGTATACCACTTTTCATCTACAAATATTCAAATGTACTCAAATTTGGCACAAGGGTGTATCACCATGTGGCTAGTGATGCTAGCATTGTATCTAGCCGTTTTGGTTTGAAAAATTCAAAATTTTAACCCTCAAAATCAAAAACATGGAACCATTTGTGAAGCAAGTACCACAACTACAATTTCAGACCTTCAATTTGCATGCTTGAGTGGTTATACATCACATTGGGACTACAGAACAACAGTTGTACCTTTCAGATGCTTTCGCAATCTGTCGAAAGTCTTAGGTCAACCCCGGTTTGACCAAAACTTTTGAATTTCATAGAGTAATGAGAAATTGTCAAAATCTATTGAAACCTTCGAATTTGATCACTTTGTAGAAAATACTTTGCATAAAAATGAGAAAATTTCAAAAAATGTCCCCCTAGCAGTCCACTCTCAAATGTGGTGTAGTTTGGTCAACCATCATGCCCGACTCCTAGAAAGAGCCACTTGTGTACCATGTTTTCGTCTACCAATCTTCAAATGGACTCAAATCTGGCACAAGGGTGTATCACCATGTGGCTACTAATGCTACATTGTATCTACCCGTTTTGGTTTTAAAAATTGAAAATTTTAACCCTCAAACTCAAAAACGTGGAACCATTTGTGAAGAAAGTACCACAATGACAATTTGAGACCTTCAATTTGCATGCTTGAGTCGTTGTACATCATATTGGGACCACAGAACAACAGTTGTACCTTTCAGATGCTTTCGCAATCTCTTGAAAGTCTTAGGTAAACCCCGGTTTGACCAAAACTTGTGCATTTCATAAAATAAAGAGAAATTCACAAAATCTATTGAAACCTTCGAATTTGATCACTCTGTGGCAAATACTTTGCATAAAAATGAGAAATTTTCAAAAAATGTCCCCCTAGCTGTGCACTCTCAAATGTGGTGTAGTTTGGTCAACCATCATGTCCGACTACTAGAAAGAGCCACGTGTGTACCATGTTTTCATCTACCAATCTTCAAATGGACTCAAATCTGGCACAAGGCTGCATCACCATGTGGCTAGTGATGCTAGCATTGTATCTTGCCGTTTTGGTTTGAAAAATTCAAAAATTTAACCCTCAAACTGAAAAACATGGAACCATTTGTGAAGAAAGTACCACAACTACAATTTGAGACCTTCAATTTGCAGCTTGAGTGGTTGTATATCACATTGGGACCACAGAACAACATTTGTACCTTTCAGATGCTTTCACAATCTCTCGAAAGTCTCTGGTCAACCCCGGTTTGACCAAAACTTGTGAATTTCATAATATAATGAGAAATTCTCAAAATCTATTGAAACCTTCGAATTTGATCACTCTCTGGCAACTACTTTGCATGAAAAATGAGAAGATTTTAAAAAAAAATCTCCCTAGCAGTCCACTCTCAAATGTGGTGTAGTTTGGTCAACCATCATGTCCGACTACTAGAAAGAGCCACTTGTGTACCATGTTTTCATCTACCAATCTTCAAATGGACTCAAATTTGGCACAAGGGTGTATCACCATATGGCTAGTGATGCTAGCATTGTATCTAGCCGTTTTGGTTTGAAAAATTGAAAATTTTAACCCGCAAACTCAAAAACATGGAACCATTTGTGAAGCAAGTACCACAACTACAATTTGAGACCTTCAATTTGCATGCTTGAGTGGTTGTACATCACATTGGGACCATAGATCAACAGTTGTACCTTTCAGATGCTTTCACAATCTCTCGAAAGTCTCTAGTCTACCTAGGTTTGACCAAAACTTGTGAATTTCATAGAATAATGAGAAATTCTCAAAATCTATTGAAACCTTCAATTTGATCACTCTATGGCAAATACTTTGCATGAAAAATGAGAATATTTCAAAAACTGTCCCCCTAGCAGTCCACTCTCAAATGTGGTGTAGTTTGGTCAACCATCATGTCCGACTACTAGAAAGAGACACTTGTGTACCATGTTTTCATCTACCAATATTCAAATGGACTCAAACTTGGCACAAGGGTGTATCACCATGTGGCTAGTGATGTTAGCATTGTATCTCGCCATTTTGGTTTGAAAAATTCAAAATTTTAACCCTCAAACTCAAAAACATGGAACCATTTGTGAAGCAAGTACCACAACTACAATTTGAGACCTTCAATTTGCATGCTCGAGTGGTTGTACATCACATTGGGACCACAGAACAATAGTTGTACCTTTCACATGCTTTCGCAATGTCTCGAAAGTCTCTGGTTAAGCCCGCTTAAGCAAAACTTGTGAATTTAATATAATAATGCGAAATTCTCAAAATCTATTGATCCTTCAATTTGATCACTCTATGGCAAATACTTTGCATGAAAAATGAGAAAATTTCAAAAATAAATGCCCCCTAGTAGTCCACTCTCAAATGTGGTGTAGTTTGGTCAACCATCATGTCCGACTACTAGAAAGAACCACTTGTGTACCATGTTTTCATCTACCAATCTTCAAATGGACTCAAATTTGGCACAAGGGTGTATCGCCATGTGGCTAGTAATGCTAGAATTGTATCTAGCCATTTTAGTTTGAAAAATTCAAAAATTTAACACTGAAACTCAAAAACATGGAACCCATTTGTGAAGCAAGTACCACAACTACAATTTGAGACCTTAAATTTGCATGCTTGAGTGGTTGTAAATCACATTGGGACCACAGAACAGTAGTTGCACCTTTCAGATGCTTTCGCAATCTCTCGAAAGTCTCTGGTTAACCTCGGTTTGACCAAAACTTGTGAATTTCATAAAATAATGAGAAATTCTCAAAATCTATTGAAAGCTTCAAATTTGATCACTCTGTGGCAAATACTTTGCATGAAAAGTGAGAAATTTTCAAATAAAACTGTCCCCCTAGCAGTCCACTCTCAAATGTGGTGTAGTTTGGTCAACCATCATGTCCGACTACTAGAAAGAGCCACTTGTGTACCATGTTTTCATCTACCAATCTTCAAATGGACTCAAATTTGGCACAAGGGTGTATCACCATATGGCTAGTGATGCTAGCATTGTATCTAGCCGTTTTGGTTTGAAAAATTGAAAATTTTAACCCTCAAACTCAAAAACATGGAACCATTTGTGAAGCAAGTACCACAACTACAATTTGAGACCTTCAATTTGCATGCTTGAGTGGTTGTACATCACATTGGGACCATAGAACAATAGTTGTACCTTTCAGATGCTTTCACAATCTCTCGAAAGACTCTAGTGTACCCAGGTTTGACAAAAACTTGTGAATTTCATAGAATAATGAGAAATTCTCAAAATCTATTGAAACCTTCAATTCGATCACTCTATGGCAAATACTTTGCATAAAAAATGAGAATATTTCAAAAACTGTCCCCCTAGCAGTCCACTCTCAAATGTGGTGTAGTTTGGTCAACCATCATGTCCGACTACTAGAAAGAGCCACTTGTATACCACTTTTCATCTACAAATATTCAAATGTACTCAAATTTGGCACAAGGGTGTATCACCATGTGGCTAGTGATGCTAGCATTGTATCTAGCCGTTTTGGTTTGAAAAATTCAAAATTTTAACCCTCAAAATCAAAAACATGGAACCATTTGTGAAGCAAGTACCACAACTACAATTTCAGACCTTCAATTTGTATGCTTGAGTGGTTATACATCACATTGGGACTACAGAACAACAGTTGTACCTTTCAGATGCTTTCGCAATCTGTCGAAAGTCTTAGGTCAACCCCAGTTTGACCAAAACTTTTGAATTTCATAGAATAATGAGAAATTGTCAAAATCTATTGAAACCTTTGAATTTGATCACTTTGTAGAAAATACTTTGCATAAAAATGAGAAAATTTCAAAAAATGTCCCCCTAGCAGTCCACTCTCAAATGTGGTGTAGTTTGGTCAACCATCATGTCCGACTCCTAGAAAGAGCCACTTGTGTACCATGTTTTCGTCTACCAATCTTCAAATGGACTCAAATCTGGCACAAGGGTGTATCACCATGTGGCTACTAATGCTAGCATTGTATCTACCCGTTTTGGTTTTAAAAATTGAAAATTTTAACCCTCAAACTCAAAAACATGGAACCATTTGTGAAGAAAGTACCACAACGACAATTTGAGACCTTCAATTTGCATGTTTGAGTGGTTGTACATCATATTGGGACCACAGAACAACAGTTGTACCTTTCAGATGCTTTCGCAATCTCTTGAAAGTCTTAGGTCCACCCCGGTTTGACCAAAACTTGTGCATTTCATAAAATAAAGAGAAATTCTCAAAATCTATTGAAACCTTCGAATTTGATCACTCTGCGGCAAATACTTTGCATAAAAATGAGAAATTTTCAAAAAATGTCCCCCTAGCAGTGCACTCTCAAATGTGGTGTAGTTTGGTCAATCATCATGTCCGACTACTAGAAAGAGCCACGTGTGTACCATGTTTTCATCTACCAATCTTCAAATGGACTCAAATCTGGCACAAGGGTGCATCACCATGTGGCTAGTGATGCTAGCATTGTATCTTGCCGTTTTGGTTTGAAAAATTCAAAAATTTAACCCTCAAACTGAAAAACATGGAACCATTTGTGAAGAAAGTACCACAACTACAATTTGAGACCTTCAATTTGCAGCTTGAGTGGTTGTATATCACATTGGGACCACAGAACAACATTTGTACCTTTCAGATGCTTTCACAATCTCTCGAAAGTCTCTGGTCAACCCCGGTTTGACCAAAACTTGTGAATTGGATAATATAATGAGAAATTCTCAAAATCTATTGAAAGCTTCGAATTTGATCACTCTCTGGCAACTACTTTGCAGAAAAAATGAGAAGATTTTAAAAAAAATCTCCCTAGCAGTCCACTCTCAAATGTGGTGTAGTTTGGTCAACCATCATGTCCGACTACTAGAAAGAGCCACTTGTGTACCATGTTTTCGTCTACCAATCTTCAAATGGAGTCAAATATGGCACAAGGGTGTATCACCATGTGGCTACTAATGCTAGCATTGTATCTACCCGTTTTGGTTTTAAAAATTGAAAATTTTAACCCTCAAACTCAAAAACATGGAACCATTTGTGAAGAAAGTACCACAACGACAATTTGAGACCTTCAATTTGCATGCTTGAGTGGTTGTCAATCATATTGGGACCATAGAACAACAGTTGTACCTTTCAGATGCTTTCGCAATCTCTCGAAAGTCTCTAGTCAACCTAGGTTTGACCAAAACTTGTGAATTTCATAGAATAATGAGAAATTCTCAAAATCTATTGAAACCTTCAATTTGATCACTCTATGGCAAATACTTTGCATGAAAAATGAGAATATTTCAAAAACTGTCCCCCTAGCAGTCCACTCTCAAATGTGGTGTAGTTTGGTCAACCATCATGTCCGACTGCTAGAAAGAGACACTTGTGTACCATGTTTTCATCTACCAATATTCAAATGGACTCAAACTTGGCACAAGGGTGTATCACCATGTGGCTAGTGATGTTAGCATTGTATCTCACAATTTTGGTTTGAAAAATTCAAAATTTTAACCCTCAAACTCAAAAACATGGAACCATTTGTGAAGCAAGTACCACAACTACAATTTGAGACCTTCAATTTGCATGCTCGAGTGGTTGTACATCACATTGGGACCACAGAACAATAGTTGTACCTTTCACATGCTTTCGCAATGTCTCGAAAGTCTCTAGTTAAGCCCGCTTAAGCAAAACTTGTGAATTTAATATAATAATGCGAAATTCTCAAAATCTATTGATCCTTCAATTTGATCACTCTATGGCAAATACCTTGCATGAAAAATGAGAAAATTTCAAAAATAAATGCCCCCTAGTAGTCCACTCTCAAATGTGGTGTAGTTTGGTCAACCATCATGTCCGACTACTAGAAAGAACCACTTGTGTACCATGTTTTCATCTACCAATCTTCAAATGGACTCAAATTTGGCACAAGGGTGTATCGCCATGTGGCTAGTAATGCTAGATTTGTATCTAGCCATTTTAGTTTGAAAAATTCAAAAATTTAACACTGAAACTCAAAAACATGGAACCCATTTGTGAAGCAAGTACCACAACTACAATTTGAGACCTTAAATTTGCATGCTTGAGTGGTTGTAAATCACATTGGGACCACATAACAGTAGTTGCACCTTTCAGATGCTTTCGCAATCTCTCGAAAGTCTCTGGTTAACCTCGGTTTGACCAAAACTTGTGAATTTCATAAAATAATGAGAAATTCTCAAAATCTATTGAAAGCTTCAAATTTGATCACTCTGTGGCAAATACTTTGCATGAAAAGTGAGAAATTTTCAAATAAAACTGTCCCCCTAGCAGTCCACTCTCAAATGTGGTGTAGTTTGGTCAACCATCATGTCCGACTACTAGAAAGAGCCACTTGTGTACCATGTTTTCATCTACCAATCTTCAAATGGACTCAAATTTGGCACAAGGGTGTATCACCATATGGCTAGTGATGCTAGCATTGTATCTAGCCGTTTTGGTTTGAAAAATTGAAAATTTTAACCCTCAAACTCAAAAACATGGAACCATTTGTGAAGCAAGTACCACAACTACAATTTGAGACCTTCAATTTGCATGCTTGAGTGGTTGTACATCACATTGGGACCATAGAACAATAGTTGTACCTTTCAGATGCTTTCACAATCTCTCGAAAGTCTCTAGTGTACCCAGGTTTGACAAAAACTTGTGAATTTCATAGAATAATGAGAAATTCTCAAAATCTATTGAAACCTTCAATTCGATCACTCTATGGCAAATACTTTGCATGAAAAATGAGAATATTTCAAAAACTGTCCCCCTAGCAGTCCACTCTCAAATGTGGTGTAGTTTGGTCAACCATCATGTCCGACTACTAGAAAGAGCCACTTGTATACCACTTTTCATCTACAAATATTCAAATGTACTCAAATTTGGCACAAGGGTGTATCACCATGTGGCTAGTGATGCTAGCATTGTATCTAGCCGTTTTGGTTTGAAAAATTCAAAATTTTAACCCTCAAAATCAAAAACATGGAACCATTTGTGAAGCAAGTACCACAACTACAATTTCAGACCTTCAATTTGTATGCTTGAGTGGTTATACATCACATTGGGACTACAGAACAACAGTTGTACCTTTCAGATGCTTTCGCAATCTGTCGAAAGTCTTAGGTCAACCCCGGTTTGACCAAAACTTTTGAATTTCATAGAATAATGAGAAATTGTCAAAATCTATTGAAACCTTTGAATTTGATCACTTTGTAGAAAATACTTTGCATAAAAATGAGAAAATTTCAAAAAATGTCCCCCTAGCAGTCCACTCTCAAATGTGGTGTAGTTTGGTCAACCATCATGTCCGACTCCTAGAAAGAGCCACTTGTGTACCATGTTTTCGTCTACCAATCTTCAAATGGACTCAAATCTGGCACAAGGGTGTATCACCATGTGGCTACTAATGCTAGCATTGTATCTACCCGTTTTGGTTTTAAAAATTGAAAATTTTAACCCTCAAACTCAAAAACATGGAACCATTTGTGAAGAAAGTACCACAACGACAATTTGAGACCTTCAATTTGCATGCTTGAGTGGTTGTACATCATATTGGGACCACAGAACAACAGTTGTACCTTTCAGATGCTTTCGCAATCTCTTGAAAGTCTTAGGTCCACCCTGGTTTGACCAAAACTTGTGCATTTCATCAAATAAAGAGAAATTCTCAAAATCTATTGAAACCTTCGAATTTGATCACTCTGTGGCAAATACTTTGCATAAAAATGAGAAATTTTCAAAAAATGTCCCCCTAGCAGTGCACTCTCAAATGTGGTGTAGTTTGGTCAATCATCATGTCCGACTACTAGAAAGAGCCACGTTTGTACCATGTTTTCATCTACCAATCTTCAAATGGACTCAAATCTGGCACAAGGGTGCATCACCATGTGGCTAGTGATGCTAGCATTGTATCTTGCCGTTTTGGTTTGAAAAATTCAAAAATTTAACCCTCAAACTGAAAAACATGGAACCATTTGTGAAGAAAGTACCACAACAACAATTTGAGACCTTCAATTTGCAGCTTGAGTGGTTGTATATCACATTGGGACCACAGAACAACATTTGTACCTTTCAGATGCTTTCACAATCTCTCGAAAGTCTCTGGTCAACCCCGGTTTGACCAAAACTTGTGAATTGGATAATATAATGAGAAATTCTCAAAATCTATTGAAAGCTTCGAATTTGATCACTCTCTGGCAACTACTTTGCAGAAAAAATGAGAAGATTTTAAAAAAATCTCCCTAGCAGTCCACTCTCAAATGTGGTGTAGTTTGGTCAACCATCATGTCCGACTACTAGAAAGAGCCACTTGTGTACCATGTTTTCGTCTACCAATCTTCAAATAGAGTCAAATATGGCACAAGGGTGTATCACCATGTGGCTACTAATGCTAGCATTGTATCTACCCGTTTTGGTTTTAAAAATTGAAAATTTTAACCCTCAAACTCAAAAACATGGAACCATTTGTGAAGAAAGTACCACAACGACAATTTGAGACCTTCAATTTGCATGCTTGAGTGGTTGTCAATCATATTGGGACCATAGAACAACAGTTGTACCTTTCAGATGCTTTCGCAATCTCTCGAAAGTCTCTAGTCAACCTAGGTTTGACCAAAACTTGTGAATTTCATAGAATAATGAGAAATTCTCAAAATCTATTGAAACCTTCAATTTGATCACTCTATGGCAAATACTTTGCATGAAAAATGAGAATATTTCAAAAACTGTCCCCCTAGCAGTACACTCTCAAATGTGGTGTAGTTTGGTCAACCATCATGTCCGACTACTAGAAAGAGACACTTGTGTACCATGTTTTCATCTACCAATTTTCAAACGGACTCAAACTTGGCACAAGGGTGTATCACCATGTGGCTAGTGATGTCAGCATTGTATCTCGCCATTTTGGTTTGAAAAATTCAAAATTTTAACCCTCAAACTCAAAAACATGGAACCATTTGTGAAGCAAGTACCACAACTACAATTTGAGACCTTCATTTTGCATGCTCGAGTGGTTGTACATCACATTGGGACCACAGAACAATAGTTGTACCTTTCACATGCTTTCGCAATGTCTCGAAAGTCTCTGGTTAACCCCGCTTAAGCAAAACTTGTGAATTTAATATAATAATGCGAAATTCTCAAAATCTATTGATCCTTCAATTTGATCACTCTATGGCAAATACTTTGCATGAAAAATGAGAAAATTTCAAAAATAAATGCCCCCTAGTAGTCCACTCTCAAATGTGGTGTAGTTTCGTCAACCATCATGTCCGACTACTAGAAAGAACCACTTGTGTACCATGTTTTCATCTACCAATCTTCAAATGGACTCAAATTTGGCACAAGGGTGTATCGCCATGTGGCTAGTAATGCTAGAATTGTATCTAGCCGTTTTAGTTTGAAAAATTCAAAAATTTAACACAGAAACTCAAAAACATGGAACCATTTGTGAAGCAAGTACCACAACTACAATTTGAGACCTTAAATTTGCATGCTTGAGTGGTTGTACATCACATTGGGACCACAGAACAGTAGTTGCACCTTTCAGATGCTTTCGCAATCTCTTGAAAGTTTCTGGTCAACCGTTGTGAATTTCATAATATAATGAGAAATTCTCAAAATCTATTGAAACCTTCGAATTTGATCACTCTCTGGCAACTACTTTTCATGAAAAATGAGAAGATTTAAAAAAAAATCTCCCTAGCAGTCCACTCTCAAATGTGGTGTAGTTTGGTCAACCATCATGTCCGACTACTAGAAAGAGCCACTTGTGTACCATGTTTTCATCTACCAATCTTCAAATGGACTCAAATTTGGCACAAGGGTGTATCACCATATGGCTAGTGATGCTAGCATTGTATCTAGCCATTTTGGTTTGAAAAATTGAAAATTTTAACCCGCAAACTCAAAAACATGGAACCATTTGTGAAGCAAGTACCACAACTACAATTTGAGACCTTCAATTTGCATGCTTGAGTGGTTGTACATCACATTGGGACCATAGAACAACAGTTGTACCTTTCAGATGCTTTCACAATCTCTCGAAAGTCTCTAGTCTACCTAGGTTTGACCAAAACTTGTGAATTTCATAGAATAATGAGAAATACTCAAAATCTATTGAAACCTTCAATTTGATCACTCTATGGCAAATACTTTGCATGAAAAATGAGAATATTTCAAAAACTGTCCCCCTAGCAGTCCACTCTCAAATGTGGTGTAGTTTGGTCAACCATCATGTCCGACTACTAGAAAAAGACACTTGTGTACCATGTTTTCATCTACCAATATTAAAATGGACTCAAACTTGGCACAAGGGTGTATCACCATGTGGCTAGTGATGTTAGCATTATATCTCGCCATTTTGGTTTGAAAAATTCAAAATTTTAACCCTCAAACTCAAAAACATGGAACCATTTGTGAAGCAAGTACCACAACTACAATTTGAGACCTTCAATTTGCATGCTCGAGTTGTTGTACATCACATTGGGACCACAGAACAGTAGTTGCACCTTTAAGATGCTTTCGCAATCTCTCGAAAGTCTCTGGTTAACCTCGGTTTGACCAAAACTTGTGAATTTCATAAAATAATGAGAAATTCTCAAAATCTATTGAAAGCTTCAAATTTGATCACTCTGTGGCAAATACTTTGCATGAAAAGTGAGAAATTTTCAAATAAAACTGTCCCCCTAGCAGTCCACTCTCAAATGTGGTGTAGTTTGGTCAACCATCATGTCCGACTACTAGAAAGAGCCACTTGTGTACCATATTTTCATCTACCAATCTTCAAATGGACTCAAATTTGGCACAAGGGTGTATCACCATATGGCTAGTGATGCTAGCATTGTATCTAGCCGTTTTGGTTTGAAAAATTGAAAATTTTAACCCTCAAACTCAAAAACATGGAACCATTTGTGAAGCAAGTACCACAACTACAATTTGAAACCTTCAATTTGCATGCTTGAGTGGTTGTACATCACATTGGGACCATAGAACAATAGTTGTAACTTTCAGATGCTTTCACAATCTCTCGAAAGTCTCTAGTGTACCCAGGTTTGACAAAAGCTTGTGAATTTCATAGAATAATGAGAAATTCTCAAAATCTATTGAAACCTTCAATTCGATCACTCTATGGCAAATACTTTGCATGAAAAATGAGAATATTTCAAAAACTGTCCCCCTAGCAGTCCACTCTCTAATGTGTAGTTTGGTCAACCATCATGTCCGACTACTAGAAAGAACCACTTGTGTACCATGTTTTCATCTACCAATATTCAAATGGACTCAAATTTGGCAGAAGGGTGTACCACCATGTGGCTAGTGATGCTAGCATTGTATCTAGCCGTTTTGGTTTGAAAAATTCAAAAATTTAACCCTCAAACTCAAAAACATGGAACCATTTGTGAAGCAACTACCACAACTACAATTTGAGACCTTCAATTTGCATGATTGAGTGGTTATACATCACATTGGGACCACAGAACAACAGTTGTACCTTTCAGATGCTTTCGCAATCTCTCGAAAGTCTCTAGTCTACCTAGGTTTGACCAAAACTTGTGAATTTCATAGAATAATGAGAAATTCTCAAAATCTATTGAAACCTTCAATTTGATCACTCTATGGCAAATACTTTACATGAAAAACGGGAATATTTCAAAAATATGTCCCCCTAGCAGTCCACTCTCAAATGTGGTGTAGTTTGGTCAACCATCATGTCCGACTACTAGAAAGAGCCACCTGTGTACCATGTTTTCATCTACCAATAATCAAATGGACTCAAATTTGGCACAAGGGTGTATCACCATGTGGCTAGTGATGCTAGCATTGTATCTAGCCATTTTGGTTTGAAAAATTCAAAATTGTAACCCTCAAACTCAAAAACATGGAACCATTTGTGAAGCAAGTAACACAACTACAATTTGAGAGCTTCAATTTGCATGCTCGAGTGGTTGTACATCACATTGGGACCACAGAACAATAGTTGTACCTTTCACATGCTTTCGCAATGTCTCGAAAGTCTCTGGTTAACCCCGCTTTAACCAAAACTTGTGAATTTCATATAATAATGAGAAATTCTCAAAATCTATTGATCCTTAAATTTGATCACTCTATGGCAAATACTTCGCATGAAAAATGAGAAAATTTCAAAAATAAATGCCCCCTAGTAGTCCACTCTCAAATGTGGTGTAGTTTGGTCAACCATCATGTCCGAGTACTAGAAAGAACAACTTGTGTACCATGTTTTCATCTACCAATCTTCAAATGGACTCAAATTTGGCACAAGGGTGTATCGCCATGTGGCTAGTAATGCTAGCTTTGTATCTAGCCGTTTTAGTTTGAAAAATTGAAAATTTTAACACTCAAACTCAAAAACATGGAACCATTTGTGAAGCAAGTACCACAACTACAATTTGAGACCTTCAATTTGCATGCTTGAGTGGTTGTGCAATACATTGGGACCACAGAACAGCAGTTGCACCTTTTAGATGCTTTCGCAATCTCTCGAAAGTCTCTGATTAACCTCGGTTTGACCAAAATTTGTGAATTTCATAAAATAATGAGAAATTCTCAAAATCTGTTGAAAGCTTCAAATTTGATCACTCTGTGGCAAATACTTTGCAGGAAATGTGAGAAATTTTCAAATAAAACTGTCCCCTTAGCAGTCCACTCTCAAATGTGGTGTAGTTTGGTCAACCATCATGTCCGACTACTAGAAAGAGCCACTCGTGTACCATGTTTTCATCTACCAATCTTCAAATGGACTCAAATTTGGCACAAGGGTGTATCACCATGTGGCTAGTGATGCTAGCATTGTATCTACCTGTTTTGGTTTGAAAAATTGAAAACTTTAACCCTCAAACCCAAAAACATGGAACCATTTGTGAAGAAAGTACCACAACTATAATTTGAGACCTTCAATTTGCATGCTTGAGTGGTTGTTGTCAACACCCGGATTTTTAATCCTAGATGCCTGTTATGTCATACATCCCAATCCCAGGATTACCATTTTTGCGAGACATAACTGATTGGATACCACAGTACATCATCCAATTCAAACCATAATAAGGTCTTACACGAATAAAGGATCTCATGATCCAGTCTTAATACAACAAGCAGCGGAATAAATAAAAAGCGTAGCGGTGGGGTCCATCTTCAGGGGCACAGGCAATGCTGACGATGGAAGATAGTCCTAGTTATCATAGCCGTCCTGCTGTTCGTCATCTTGGTAGTCTCCTTCATAGTCTGGCCATAGGAATAGCCAGGGACAAAATCCATGAGTACTCTTTAAGTACTCGCAAACTACCACTAACAAGTAGTACAGTTCTAGTGTAAATGCTAACTCTCAGTTTAACTATAAAGTTAAGTTTGAAACCTAAGCTGAGTTCTGAAACAAAGAAAGATAAAATAAAGTTCTAGAATCACCTAAGTTGGGAAGCTAGTGTCATAGTCACAACCCTGTTGTGGTCAAGTCAAGATTCATCATTCATTTCATAAGTCATTTTGAAAATACCTAACAACGAAATAGTATGGCCACTCCAACTGTCCATAACCACGGACGCGGCTATTCGAATAGTTTGACATTCTACAGAGGTGGTACACTTTCACCACAAGATTCGATACATCTGTCAGGGATAACCCTGAATCATCATACTTAGTATGCAGATAATCAAACATAACCTTCCATTTACACACCCTAGTATAAGCACCTCACCTATGAGCATGGCCTCCCAACCATGACCATCTGTCATCTTGGGCACTACATAGGTGGACAACATTGAGAGGTAGCCTCGGCTCAAACCTCTCCCGTGAGGGGACTAATACTAATGCATATAAACTTCCGGCTAAGCCTTACCCAATTCAGGTATTGTGGTTGTACGGTAAAATTGGAATGGTATCGCATCTGAATCCAACCATCAGTTTTTGTAAAAGGGCTAAGGCTCATGCCTTAACATTTTCATCATCATAAACCATTTGTGTTTCTCAACACATGTCAAAACATCTCAATAGAATGACTCATCATTCCAAGGTGGGATGCTAATCTCAATCTCATGCCATAGAATGACATCTCAAGTTTTGATTTAGCTCTAATCTACTAAGTTAAGAGTGTTCACTAAGGTGGGATGCTAATCTCAATCTCATGCCATAGAATGACATCTAAGGTTATCTATATAGGTTAAGTTTTATACTCTTTATGCTACCTTCAAATACAAGTAAAGGACTTTAGTAAAGTAAAGAAGTAAAACCTTGGAAATAAAACTTGGGGTAGGTAATAGTCAAAGTGGTATAACCAAAGGATGCCTAATGCATCTTGCTTAGGTTATCTAGCTTAGTTCTAGCTTGCTAACAATAGCTTGCTCAGTTTACTTGAAGTGCTAGGCTTGCCTTGGGTAGTGTAGTGATTGAAGTTTTCCTCCTCCTCCTCCTCTTAGTAGAACTCCTCCTCCTCGTAAGCTTGGTCGGTACTATCGTCTATAAATACATACGGAGTACACAATCACCAAACAATACTTAACTAGTCTACTTAGCACTCTAAGGCACACATTTGATGATCTATTATCCTCACAAGCATCACAAGGTTTTATTAACTAGTTTCATTCTTTTTATTTGAGAAAAGCAATTTCTACTAATTGAAATTAACTAGGATTTAATATTCCCCAATTAAAATATGTGATCATGTGGACACATGTCATAACCATATATTCTAACATATGGGAATGTGATTTAAATGTTGGATCACATTTTAATAAGTTTAAGTTTAATAAATTATGATTTAAAGTGACTAGAAATGCCTATATAGCATTATTTTGGTACTAGTCCAAAGTCACTGCATTCAAACGTTAATATTATTACATATTCAGATAGTTAGGGTTAAATGTGATTTTTGAGAGTTGGAATCAACTCAAAAGCTATTAGGGTTGATTTTATACAAATGTTTGAATGTGCAAATGCTTCTGTTTTGTTATTTTTACTAGGAGAGATCTCTAACTCCAAATGAATTAACTCCAACGGGTCTGGACAGATCTTTTCAGAACCTTTCCAACAAAATTGGAATCACTCAATTTGGTTCAGTAAAACTCTCTGAATTAATTTTTTAAACTAAGGGACATAAGTGAGTTCAAACTTACATAGAAAAACACTTATTTGAATTCCTGGGCTATCGCGGGAAAGGAAAATGGGCCGGCCCAGTCTCAGTCCGTGGCGCATAGAACAGCTGACAGGGGGTCCACATGTTAGTGGCTCTTTAAACGTGAAGCGGTACGGGGTGACATGGACCATTGGATGAGAAAGAAGATCTACGGCTGGGGCTTGTCATTGACGACGGACAGGTCGCCGGTGAGGTGTAACCCTAGCGGCTCGGTGGGGGTCTAGGGCAGCTTACCGGGGCTCCAGCGAGGGTCAGCGAGGCGTGCAAACGAACAAGTCGAGGATGGCGGTTCTCCTAGTACTAGCGGCATCCCGAGAGGTGGCCTTGATCAACGACCCCCTTCTTCTCCCTCCGCCGCAGACTCCGGGAAAATTCCGGCGCTGCGGACTAGGGCTTGCTTCAGTGGGGCTCTAGGAGTGTTCTGAGAGGGAGGGGATGAGATTGGTGTGAGGAAACGGTGTTGGGGAGGCCTCTATTTATAGGCTCGGCGAAGCGGCAGAGGAGCATGGGCGGTGCTCGCCGGTGACGACGGTACAGCGAGCTAGAGGTGTAGGAGGCGTAGGCGGACGGTGGCTTGCCTCCTGGTGGTGCTCTACGGCTTAATGGCGCAGCTGGTGGCGGTGGCATGTGGTCGGGGGCGTCATGCGCTCTGGGAGACAGAGGTGGTGCTCGACACGGCGCTCGGCGACTGTGGGTTATGCGACGGTGCACGGTCGTGTCTGGCGGGTTGCTAGAGTCGAGGCGGAGCGGCGTGCGCGGTCTGCGGTCCAGGCACGGTCTGTGGCGTGCTGGCGGCTATCGCGCTCTAGCAAGCTCGCAGAGAGAAAGGGCGGCGACGCTGGGGAGTGGTTCAGGGCCTGGCTAGGCTTGGGGAAGGGGCAAGGAGGTGCGGTAGGGTTGGGCGGAGCTAGAGGGCACGCTGGAATGGCACGACGTGGTCCCTGGCGCATTGCCCAGTTCTGGCCGGCGGCGATCACAAAGTGGCGGCGCTCCACTGCTGTTGCAGCCTAGGGGTAGGCCGGTGGGGTGTTGGTTGGACTCAGGGGGACAGGGATGATCAATGCACACCAAATGGCTCGTCAAGATTTGATAAAAAACAGTAATAGTTAGGCTAATTTGATTCTATCTGCAACCTGTTCGATCAAATGGCTGCAAGAGAAAAATGTTTGAATTTTGGGCTGATTTTTGGCGGAGTGTTGTATCTTATGCTTGAGCTTCCAGGTGTGCTTGGGTTTTAAAAGTGGAGCTCATTTGAGTGGTTTTTGAATAAGTGTGATCTATACATATGAACTACATTCAATTTTCAAATGTCATTTAAATTTAGTGTTTGAAAGTTTTTGGCGTGAAACAAAGTAGGGGTGCAAAGAACCACAATTGTTTATGTTAGGATTTGAGTTCTAGGAATAGCCAAAGTAGGCTGAGACATTGCAAATGTATCTATAATTTTTTATTTCCATGCTTGGTTTTATCCACTTTCTTGTGTTTTGTCCACACTTTGGGTTACTTTTCATATGATTTCTTGGACTAACCTATTAACAAGAGCCACAGTGCCAGCTGCCTGTTTTCTACTGTTTTTGGTTCTAGGAAAGTCAGGAAATGGATATTCTTGGAATTGGACGGGACAAAAGCCAAAGTGCCTATTTTTCCGGAAATCATCAGATGACGGAATACGAGATGGAGAGGGGCTAGAGGCCGGCCACACCACCTGGCCGCGCGGCCAGGCTTGGCCCGCGCCAGGGGGTGGTGTGGTGGCCCCTGGCACCCCCTCAGCCTCCCCTTTCGACTATAAGATGCCCTCGAGACGAAAACCCTAAGGGCCCGATCAAAAATCCACGAAAGAGTCTGTAGCCGCCGTCATCTCCATCCCTAGATTGGGAGGGATCTGAAGCTCTTCCTGGCACCCTGCCGGAGAGGGGAATTCATCCTAGAGACCTTCTTCATCACCATGCAAGCCTCCGGTGTGATGCGTGAGTAGTTCATCCTTGGACTACGGATCCATGTAGTAGCTAGATGGCTGGTTCTCCTCCTTTGTGATTTCATGTCTAGATCTTGTGAGCTCCATTCATGATCAGGATCATCTATTTGTAATTCTGCATGTTGTGTTTGCGGGGATCCGATGGATATTGAGATGCTATTTCAGATTGATTATTGATTCTATCATATCTTTGTTATTTGTGATCTTGCATGCTTTTCGTTGTTAGTAGCTATCTTGGCCAAGTAGATGCTAGCAACTCCAAGAGTTAGTATTTATGCTCGATAGTGGGTTCATGCCTCTGGTAATCTAGGGAAGTCGTAGAAATCTCTAAGGTACTAGATGTGTTGTTGCTACTAGGGAGAAAACAACAATCCTTTGTTCATAGAACAATCGTATTGTTTACTTTACACGCAGTTCGTAAAGCAATAATCTGTTGCTTGCAACTTAATACTGGAGGGGGTTCGGATGATAACCTGAAGGTGGATTATTAGTCATAGATGTAGTTGGATGGCGGTCTATGTATAATGTTGTAATGCCCAATCAAGTTCCAAAGGATTCAAGATGATTAGTATATGCATGTATTCCTTTCTCGGTGTTTGTCAATTGCCCTGGTGTAATTTGTTCACCCAGCATGTTATCTATCTAAGGAGAGCCACCTTTTCTTTACATGCAATCTACAAACTGTTTACTACTTTGTGTTTACTTTCTGCAAACTATTACTTCTTTCCATTTGATATGTTTAATCCTTTGTTTTCCGCAAACACGGTGAGATTGACAACCACATCGCATGTTGGGGACAAAGTTCTATTGTTGTGTTGTGCAGGTCTCCACGTTGCTACTAGCACCGGTTGTGCGCCCTGCCAAAGCTCAGCTAGTAACACCTTTGGGGTGTTTCCTTGCTCCTACTGGTTCGATTAAACCTTGGTTTCATAACTGAGGGAAACTTGTTGCTATGCTCACCATACCTTCCTATTGGGGACCCCAATGAGCTCTACATCAACACCGCTCCAGCATTTTTCTGGCGCCATACACAGAGCTATCATAGGCATGGTGATTAAAATGGCACAAATGACCATTTGCTTATTTTATTCTTTTTGATTTGTTTTTCTTTGGGATTTGCTTGGGAATGATCTAGATGATGTTTAATTCACCTTAGAATCATTTTACAATCAATGGATCACTTAAACATAGCAATTCAAATCAACTCCTAAATTATATGCACACACATATGAATGCTTAATGAGTTTCAAAAGGAAAAGTTTTTTGTTAACTCTAAATTTGATGATTTGGATCTTAATAACCTTGGATTAAGTTTTGGGATGTTACAGTTGTACATCATATTGGGACCACAGAACAGCTGTTGTACCTTTCAGATGCTTTTGCAATCTCTCGAAAGTCTCAGGCCAACCCCGGTTTGACCAAATCTTTTGAATTTCATAAAATAATGAGAAATTCTCAAAATCTATTGAAACCTTCGAATTTGATCACTCTGTAGCAAATACTTTGCATAATAATGAGAAAATTTCAAAAAATGTCCCCCTAGCAGTCCACTCTCAAATGTGGTGTAGTTTGGTCAACCATCATGTCTGACTACTAGAAAGAGCCACGTGAGTACCATGTTTTCATCTACCAATCTTCAAATGGACTCAAATTTGGGACAAGGGTGTATCACCATGTGAATAGTGATGTTAGCATTGTATCTAGCCGTTTTGGTTTGAAAAATGCAAAAAATTAACCCTCAAACTCAAAAACATGGAACCATTTGTGAAGCAAGTACCACAACTACAATTTGAGACCTTCAATTTGCATGCTTGAGTGGTTGTACATCACATTGGGACCACAGAACAATAGTTTGAAGGCGTTCGTAGCATAGAAAACAAAAATTTCCTATGATGAGAACTATACGCCAAGATCTATCTACTAGATACAGAGCAACGGGTGGATATACATCCATAGAGAACTTACCCTCGAAGACAACAAAGCTTTGTTAACAAGATCGAACTCGTGGATGATGTAGTCGTACACTTGCCGATCTCAAGATCGTGATGAAGTCCAGTAGGTCCGGCTCCAGCACGTCCATCAGATCCAGCTCCAGCAAGTCCAGCACCACCAAGTCCAGCACCGCAAAGCAGCGGTGCATCCATGATCGCACACACGTCCGGTACCCGACAACCTCCGTCCCTTGCTCCAGCAAAGCAGCGGAAGCAGCAACTCCTTTCTAGATAAAGCCACCGGGAACATGTATCTCGCTAATCCGAGACCATGGGGGAATAATACTAGAGGGGGAGAGAGATCCTTCACGAGGAGGTGTGTGAATGAAGGTGTGAGAGGGGGGACTTTTATAGGAGGAGGGGAGGGTACCCCTCCCATGGTCGGCGCTCATGGAGGGTGTCCCTTCACCTCCCCCATTCATGCGGTGGTAACCCCCTCCACATTAAAATCCCCCTTCACATTCTCTTTTAAATTCTCAACTTTAAATGCATTAAATTTCTCCAAATTTAATGCTCTGTCATTTAATAAAACTCTTTTATTAATTTTATTCAGAATTTTGTTAATTACTTTAATTAACTAACATTCACATAAAACCCCCTGCAACATTTCAATATTACATGCAGAACCAATTTCAGCAATTTCACCTGAAACAGACTCGGTGTCTATTGAAATAATACTAGCGCTTCCTTAATCTTTATCTGAAACATATTTGCACCTAACTGGTGTCTGTATCCCTTAAGTGTGTCACCCTACGGTTCGCGAATAATGCAGATATGATGGAGACCCCTCTCCGATCAATAATTAGAAGCGGGACCTAGAGATCCGTACTGACTCCCACATATTCAACGATGACTCTTGTGATCGTGTGAACCTTTAACGTCGTAACTAAATCCCTTTGTCTCATGATATAATACATGTCCGAGATTCGATCATCGGTATCCAAATACCTAGTTTGATCTCGTTACCGACATGCACTATTTTCTCGGTCCCGTGATATAACATTCTAGTGATCACATCACTTGCTTGCAAGCTATTTCAACGTGATATCACCGAGAGGGCCCAGAGTATATCTATATGTCATCGGGATGGACAAATCCCACTCTTGATCCAGGATCCTCAACATAACACCTTCGTAGCACTGAACCCACCTTTATAGTCACCCTGTTACCGTGTGACGTTTGATGTTATCAAGATACTATTTCGGTGTTAGCAATTAACATGATCTCATGGTGTAAGGACTAAGATTACTTCGTATGATGTTATAGAAATATAAACATAATGACTCTGATCGCAATGCTATACTTCGGATGAATGTTCATCACATCATTCCACCAATGTTGTGACCTCGTTATTAACAACATCCAATGTCCATGATCAGGAAACCTTGATCATCTTGTTAATCAACGAGCTAGTTTATATGAGAGGCATTACTAGGAACTTTGTATTTTGTTCATTAAACACACATGTATTAACGTTTCCAATTAATACGATTATAGCATGAAAAATAAACATTTATCATAAACATGGAATAAGATAATAACCACTTTATTATTGCCTATCGGGAATATTCCCTTCAGTCTCCCACTTGCACTAGAGTCAATAATCTAGTTTGAAAAACATTGCGTATTGAACACCTATGGCTTTCTGGTGTTGCATGTACTCTATTGCTAGTGGTTAACATAATCTCTGGATCTGATAGTTTTAGGTCCGTGTGTATTTGCATGTCTTTGCGTCTCTACACATCACTCATTCTCAAATGAGATGGTATTGTATAAATTTGGTCCTTTGGTGAGACCTTTAGTTCGTTCGGGTTAAAATATGTTGATATTATTGTCATAAAATATATCTTCATAGTATTAGCCCACTTTGAACCACACCTAGTTTAATAACAAACTACTTAACACAAATGCCCTCCTATGCTGCTACTATAGCAGTCATATACTTAGCCTTTTGTTGTAGTATCCGTCACAATGTTTCAACTTTGGACCTTATCCAAATCCATCACGGAACATCCTTTCCATTACATTGTGCCACCCATAGTGTAAATTGAGATAAATTTAATTTGTATCTTGTGACAAAACTAGTATCAATGTAACACTTTACAATGAACTACCTTTAACAATTTGTCACTAATACATGATATATTCTTAGTTCTTCCAAAGCTCATAAGAATATATTTACTATTGTCCAATGATCATCTTATGAATCATTCTGGTATGTTCTCATAACATTTAGAGCATAGGACATTCTGGATATATACATATCATGGTATAATCGATCAAAATCTTCATGTGATTTTACTCACCAAGTGTTAAAACACTTGAGTCTTGATACAATCCTTTCCATGCAGCAAGAACATTTCTTGTTGTTTCCATATTGAACCCTTTCAATATCTCATATATGTATGTTTGCCACAACCATATTAGCGCCTCAATCTATCCATATAGATATTGATGCCAAATATTCCGGGTTTGCCCAAGTCTTTCATCGAAATCTTATTTTAATGAAATTATTAACTTGTGTCGATACAAGATACATCATTGCCAATCAACAATATGTTCTCTACATAATGTATTAGAAATATGTCTCAGCGCTCCCACTTAATTTCTTGCAAATGCAAGCATCTTCATCATCTCCGATGAATTTAAACTCTTTTAACAGATTCATCATGGTGAAGATTCCATCTCCGCTATGCTTACTTCAACTATTGAAGTTTGCATGCCCTTTTAGCACCCTTTGAATTAACAAAACCCTTTGGACCGTGTCTTGTACACGTCCTAGGTAACCATTCTATTAGAAGAACATTGTTTTGCTTGTTCAACTACCATACATAAAATTATATGTAGTGGTTGCTACATTAATCTGTCAAGACTAAATATCGCTATGAAAGATCAAATATTGTCATAGTCAACTCCTTGAACATTGTCGTAAACTTCTTTCCGACATGTCGACTATTTCATCGATGTTAAACATCCATGTCTATTTCTTTATAGATCCAAACACAACCGATAGGCTTCACGCCTTTCCAGAGGGTCTTCTAAGTTCAGAAACTTGATTTCTCGTGTATGGATACTATCACGGATTCTATGACTTCTAGTCATTTTATGGAGTCAGGGCCCATCATCGATTCTTTGCATGTACGTAGTCGGTTCATCATTGTCAAAACAATAACGACTTGCATATCAAATCACACTATTTGATTCTTACCGACCCACACGGTTCAATAGGAACTCTAATCTCCGAGATCACAACCTTTGTAATCACTGGAGCCATGAGCATTGTGGCCGCCACCGGGACACTTTCCGGCGCTGCGCTACTTAGCACATATAGCTAAGGTTCAACAACCTTATCCAAGTTCTATTGTCCTCCCACTTAACTTTTTGCGAAAAATTCCTTCTCAAGAAACTTGACGTTCCAAGTAACAAACTCTTTTGTCCTCGGTGTTATGGAGAAATTTCCAACAAATTCTTTGGGATAACCTACAAAGACGTGCTTATCCGACTTTGGTTGTAAACATTTTACTTATGCATAGCATACAAAAATTTAAGAAAAGACAATTCGGGTTTTATCCCAAACCATAACTTATATGATGTCATTTCAATGGATCACGATGGTGCTCTTTTCAGTGTAAAAGCGGTAGTCTCTAAAGCTTTAATCCTTAAAACATTATTGCAGTTTTATAAATGACACATTTGATCTTACCATGTCAAACATGGTTTGATTTCATCTCTCGAATATGCCATACTCCTATGGTTTACCGGAAAACACAAATCATGGAACAATTCGTCAAATTTTAGGTGTTTTGCTAAACATGTAACTCAAGTATCTTCCTTTATGATCAAATCATAAACTCTTTTATTTTCTTGTTACAATGATTTTTCACTTCATCTTGAAACTCTTTGACCAATTTTCAAATGTTTCATACTTCTTCCTTATTAAGTAAATATATAGATATATTCACTCAAATTTCTGGAGAAAGCATATGAAGCAAAAAGATCCATCGCATATGGCTACACATAATGGACTATATACATCAACATGCATAATATCCAATAAGTTAATCATCCGTTCCTCTTTGGCCTATGGATGGAGTTTCAATTATCTCGAGGAAAATTTCACAAGCCTCAATTGATCAAAATCAAAGACTCCAAAAATTCCATCAACATGGAGTTTCTTCATGTTTTCTTTCCAATATAATTTAAAACAGCGATGTCACTTCATAAGTGATCTTTTAATCATTTGTCTTGCGACATTTTAGCAATAATTTTTATGGATGTAATTTCTCCAACTAGACTTGTAAAAGTTCATCCATCCTTTATGGAATACGGTAATTATGTAAACAACCATTGTTCTTGTAATACCAAAAAAATAACAATTATTAAAACAAATCTTGAAGACTAGGTTTGACGTCAACGAAAAGCACAATAACACTTTATTTGTTTTCGATGATCACCATCACTTATTCTCTTGCTAGTTACTTAGGCTATTACAGTTCATAAATTGCATTGTCCTGTATGACACTTCATACCAACCAATTCGGTATCCAATACCGGTATCCAATACCTAAGAACCACATTGTTTAAAAAGCAAAGAATACAGCCATAACATGTATATCTTCTATATACCTAAGCTAGACATCTCCAAATTTTCTTTTCTACCAAATATTTTATAGATTCGCTTTCAGCAATTCCTTTTCCTTTTAAAAGAATCTATCAACATCAATAGTGGTGTCATTCACATGACACATAGTACAAAGTGTATATAGTCAAATACTAATACCTTTGGACTTGCACTTTGAAGTGGATCACCATCATCAAATGTTTGGTGTTCTTTCAAAAATCCATTCTATAGTAATCTATTATTGTAGTAAACATTTTACTTACATCTTCTATTCATCCTTATCATGACAACTTTCATGATCAAGCTACTATAGCCTATAAGGAAGAATCGCGAGTATATTGTTAGTTCCCAAATCCTTTTTGGGAGATTCGGATGCTTAGCATCTCCATCCTTCAAAAATTCTCATACAATATGAAAACATGTATTTTGCTAAATTATACTCTATCATAATGCAACCAAAAACATTGTTTCAGATATCACAATATCTTTCACACATGATGGTTTCTGAAACTATTTTCAGCTCCTATATAATCTTGATATTAAAACAACTTTTGAATATCAATAATCATGGAGGCAAACATGATACTTTAGATACTAACATTGGAATTCTTACTCTTGATTTAATAATACTTATTAAACTTCATGGAGTAAATAGAGTTTGCTGAAAGTTTGCAATAGGACTTATAAACTTTAAATTGACATTCAAAACAATACGATACCAGTTCATAAAGTAAATATCCAGAATTCTATAGTTCTATTATCTCAATTAAAACTAAGCATAATGTAGTGAACAGACGCCAATGACTACAACAAATTATACAAATTCACTTCGATTTAGTTTATGACAAATTGAGTTCGACTAATCCAAATTAGAAATGAACTCCCACTCAAAAACGACATCCCTCGTGCCTTTTTGGTGATTACATGAACCAAATCCACTACACCAAGTCCGATCATCACGTGAGTCGGTGTAGCTTCAAAGGAGAGCATCAATATGGGCATCATATCAACTATATGACTCATGCTTAACCTTTCGGTCCATGTTCCGAGGCCATGTATGTACATGCTAGGCTCGCCAAGTAAGAACCTTAGTATTCACGTGTGTAAAACTGTCTTACACTAGTTATATGAAAGCGTAGAGTCGAGTACACCCGATCATCACGTGATGTCTCGAAACATGATCCATACAACGGTGCATACTTAAGGAAGAACACATTTTTATCTTGATATTTAAATGAGGGATCATCTTATAATGCTACTAAAACGCCAAACAAGCAATATAAGATGCAAACATCTAATGTGTAAAGTGAGATGATATGGTCCATGCATTTGATCTCTATCATATGCATCATGGTATGATCTCTATCATTCCATTGTGTGTAAGGCCAAGGTCTATGAAACTTACACGTTAAGTGTGTTGTAAGAGTATCTATCATACATCTACTTACAACATTACCATATCATGACACTAGCCCAGCAACAATCTAAACTAGACGCCTCTAAATTATCCATTGCAAGTTTTACATGGCTTAGGGATTTCGGAGATAGAACCGTTCTTACCTACGAACATGGAACCACAACGAGGATAACCAAATTATTAGCAACTCATTGTAAATCAGATATTGACTATAGTAGGAGAGACAGACACCCGCTAGCCACTTATGCAAAACTAGGTGCATGTCAGTCGTGGAACCGGTCTCATGTACCATGACATGTAAGGTTGGTCTGGGCCGCTTCATCCCACTATGCCACTAACATCCAAAATACATGAAAGAAGCAATAACATGATCATCATCGCCCACATACTCTTATGTGTTCTACCCATGCAAAGCACCTACGCATAGATCAGGCTCTAATACCACTGGAGGGGTTCGCAGCATAGAAAACAAAAATTTCCTACGATGAGAACTATACGCCAAGATCTATCCACTAGATACAGTGCAACGGGTGGATATACATCCATAGAGAACTTACCCTCGAAGACAACAAAGCTTTGTTATCAAGATGGAACTCGTGGATGATGTAGTCGTACACTTGCCGATCTCAAGATCATGATGAAGTCCAGCAGGTCCGGCTCCAGCACGTCCATCAGATCCAGCTCCAACAAGTCCAGCACCACCAAGTCTAGCACCGCAAAGCAGCGGTGCATCCGTGATCGAACACACATCCGTTACCCCAACAAACTCCGTCCCTCGCTCCAACAAAGCAGCGGAAGCAGCAACTCCTTTCTAGATAAAGCCACCGGGAACATGTATCTCGCTAATCCGAGACCATGGGGGAATAATACTAGAGGGGGAGAGAGATCCTTCACGAGGAGGTGTGTGAATGAAGGTGTGATGCACTCAACGATCGACGAAGAGCTCGTTGGGAACCCCAAGAGGAAGGTATGATGAGCACAGCAGAAATTTTTCCCTTAATTATGAAACCAAGGTTTAATCGAACTAGTAGGAGCAAGGAAACACCCCAAAGGTGTTGCTATCTGAGCTTTGGCAGGGCGCACTACCGGTGCTAGAAGCAACGTGGAGACCTGCACAACACAACCATAGAACTTCGTCCCCAACTTGCGATGAGGGTGTCAATCTCACCGTGTTTTGCGGAAAACAAAGGATTAAACGTATCGAATGGAAAGAAGTAAAAGTTTGTAGAAAGTAAACACAAAGCAGTAAAAGATTGTAGATTGTATGTAAAGTAAAAGGACCGGGATCCATAGTTCACTAGAGGTGGCTCTCCTTAGATAGATAACATGCTAGGTGAACAAATTACTGCAGGGCAATTGACAAACACCGAGAAAGCAATACATGCATATACTAATCATCTTGACTCCTCTGAGACTTGATTGGGCATTACAACATAATACGTAGACCACCATCCAACTGCATCTATGACTAATAATCCACCTTCAGGTTATCATCCGAACCCCCTCCAGTATTAAGTTGCAAGCAACAGATTATTGCTTTACGAACTGCATGTAAAGTAAACAATACAATTGTTCTATGAACAAAGGATCATTGTTTTCTCCCTAGTAGCAACAGCACATCTAGTACCTTAGAGATTTCTGTCACTTCCCAGATTACCAGAGGCATGAACCCACTATCGAGCATAAATACTAACTCTTGGAGTTGCTAGCATCTACTTGGCCAAGATAGCTACTACAATGGAAAGCATGCAAGATCTCAAATAACAAAGACATGATAGAATCAATAATCAATCTGAAATAGCATCTCAATATCCATCGGATCCCTGCCAAACACAACATGTATGGATTACAAATAGATGATCTTGATCATGAACAGAGCTCACAAGATCAAAACATGAAAGCACAAAGGAGGAAAAACCAGCCATCTAGCTACTACATGGATCCGTAGTCCAAGGATGAACTACTCACGCATCACACCGGAGGCTTGCATGGTGATGAAGAAGGCCTCTAGGGTGAATTCCCCTCTCCGGCAGGGTGCCAGGAAGAGCTTAAGATCCCTCCCGATATAGGGATGGAGATGACGGCGGCTACAGACTCTTTCGTGGATTTTTGATCGGGCACTTAGGGTTTTCGTCCCGAGGGCAACTTATAGGCAGAAGGAGAGGCCGAGGGGGTGCCGGGAGCGGCCACACCACCCCCTGGTGTGGGCCAGGCCTGGCCACGTGGCCAGGTGGTGTGGTGGCTCCCTGGCCCTTCTACGTCTCGTATTCTGGCACTTGATCCCTTCCGGAAAAATAGGCACTTTGGCTTTTGTCCCGTCCAATTCTGAGAATATTTATTTTCTGACTTTCCTGGAACCAAAAACAGCAGAAAACAGGCAGCTGGCACTATGGCTCTTGTTAATAGGTTAGTCCAAGAAATCATATGAAAAGTACTCCAAAGTTGGAACAAAACACAAGAAAGTGGATAAAACTAAGCATGGAACATCAAAACTTATAGATACATTTGCAATGTATCAACATCCCCAAGCTTAACTCCTGCTTGTCCTCGAGTAGGTAAGTGATAAAAAGAAATAATTTTTGAGGTGACATGCACCATCAAAGACTTGATCAAAGTATTTGCAAAACACGCAAAGCTAGGATCATAGTACTTCAATCATAACATGAAAGACAAAGTTCTAGCAATAAGCAAAGAAACTATGATGCAACATGAAAAGGCACAAACAAAAGATTCATGAATAACAGTGCTTTGCAAGACGTTTGTTTGTTTCACATAAAGAAAACATAGCATAAAAGTAGTCAGCTTGTCCCTCAAAGAGTAGCAAATATAAGTGCATAGGACACCTTCAAAGTTCATAAGAGTGACTAGATACAATAGTTTCAAACAAGCAATAACAAGTTATGCATCAATCAACTAGTCTTGGGACAATGCACATAGAACTAAGAATGGCCACTATGCTCTCAAAGTAGGTGCATAAAGATAGAAGGTGGTGACTCAATATAGTGGTGGAAGAAAAGGCTTTTGTAAAAAGTAAGTAGGGATTCAAGTCTCATAAAGAGCTTCCAAAAATTATGGTACTTAAAGCTTTCAGCTCTCATTGCCCCTATCATAAGCATCTTGAAGGTGATCAAGGTTAAAGTGAACAAACTATGGTGTACATGCTTGACGAAGTATAAGTCAGAAATCTCATGTCCCTTGTATACGAGGGCCGCTCCTCATGCTACTCAAGTTTAGTCACCGGTAAGTTCTTGTCATCGTAAGTACATGTGTATCATTGAGAACCGCCAACGGCGTACCCCTTGCCCGATGATACGGAAAAATCCCCATATCAAAATGACAAGGCAAGCAGACAACGAGCATCTCAGCATTCTTCTTATTTACCATGGGAATATGGTGCTTTTTTCTCTCTTTCCTCTTTTCATAGTATCTCTTTTTTTTCTTTTTTTCTTTTCTCTTTTTTTTTCAATATAGGACTCCTTTTTTTATAAGAAGAATGCTTCATAGACAGCTAATTATGGTTACGCTGCAGGTTTCCACCATGTCAGCATGGATTAGACTAGCGGCCCAGGCGTTTCTCTAACACATATACATAACTCCATGGACTTACAAGCTCCCCTTTCATTTCACACCGACGACATCCATATACAAAAGAACATGATATCAACTAGGTACAAGTACCAAGTGCAATGTTGAAAGTGTTCCCCATGAAAGCCTGGTTCTGCTAATTCCCAACAAATAAGTGCAAGCATATAACACATTGAAGACACAATAGTTCAAGTTTATTAAGGGCAAGTAAAGTAAAGTGTGCCATCAAGTTCGTGAGAGCTTTAATCACTAGTTTTCTCATAACAAGTCGAACGTAAACAAAAGCATGAATATACTTGGAATAGCATAAGCAGTAGGTAGGTATGGTGGACTCTTTGGAATAACTTGGTTTAGGGAGTTGGATGCATGAGTGGAACTCATAATTTGTTGTGGAGGCTAGCAAAAGACTGGGAGCGACAAACTAAGAGAGCAATAATGGCCATAATCATGCAGAGCGACAAAACATCATTGATCAAAGCATAAAGTGATACTAAAAGTTGAAAAATAAAGGATCATAAAGGCTATGGTGACTTTGGATAGTCATAACACGGTGTGAGCATGTGCCAAGTCAACCCAAATAAAGCATCAAAGGAGAATACCACTATATTATGCTTTAATATGCTAAAACAACGCATGATTCATCCAAGGCACATTAAGCAATCTCAATTGTTTATAACAAGTCATGCTACAGTAAAGAATACTAAGCATAAAGCCAAAACAATATCAAGCATGGAATGACAAAGCATAGGTCACAGTCAAAAACGAGCTCTTTTTGCCACATAAGCATGAACTTTCCTACTCTTTTCCAAACCAAACCAAAGTGTGAAAGAGGGGGTCCAACCAACTTATTCAGAAAACTAAGAAAACCAAGCAAACTAAAAACCAAAACAAAAACGAAAAAGAAGACGCTCCAAGAAAAACACAAATGTGCATGAAACAATAAAAATGGAGCATTTGGAAGAAACCTGGGATTTTTATTGATGAAGAAGGGGATGCCTTGGGCATCCCCAAGCTTTGACGCTTGTACTTCTTGGATATTTCTTGGGGTGACATGCGTGGCATCCCCAAGCTTGAGCTTTAGTCCATCCTTCATCTCATTACTCATTCCTTCCATACACTTGAAATTTTTCCTTCATACAAAACTTCACACAATCTCATTAGCAACATTAGTGCACTTAAGATAAATAAGTCTCAAGGTTCAGTTCTAATACCAAATAAACTTCCATTAGAACACTAGCTGCTGTAGCACTTCCCTCTAAAATCTCAATTTCCCAAAGGAACTCAAGAGGGAACTAACAAGAAGCAAATGCAAAAAATGGTAGAAATCTGTCAAAAGAGACCAGCAGGTAAAGATGAATTTGTTCGAAGACCTTCTGTTGCTCAAATCAAAACGTGTTGAACTAACGAAAGTTAGATAACAACCTGGGGCAGAAGCACAAAAAGTTACAGCTCAATCCGACGTACAGAGCTCTCTCAGGAATTTTTACGGTGAAGCATAGAAATCTGTTTCGGGACAGCAACTTTTCCAATCATTACTTCACTCTCATTAGAGGTTACTCTTGGCACAAAAAGAAAATAAAAAGGATAAGGAGAGGTTATTACAGAGGTAATAACTTCCAAGACTCATCTAAAACTCTTGGGTTATCTCCCAATAAGTATTTTTCTTTAACGCCTTTAAGTTAGGCATGGAAATTTAAGAAGATGCTCTCATAGGAAATATGAATTGAAGTAAAAGAGAGCATCAAGAAGCAAATTCAAAACACATTTAATTCTAACCCACTTCCTATGCATAGGAATCTTGTATGCAAATAAATGCACAAAGAACAAAGTGACAGGCATAGGAAGATAAAACAAAAGTAACTTCAAAGCTTTCAGCACATAGAGAGGTGTTTCATTACCATAAAACTTCTACAACCATATTTTCCTCTCTCATAATAATTTTTAGTAGCCTCATGAATAAAATCAACAATATAACTATCATATAAGGCATGCTTTTCATGATCTACAAGCACTAGAGCTTTATTATAAACATTTTCAAAAGAATCCTCGGGAACATAACATTCACCCTCCTTTGATAAGCATGGGGGACAATCAAATAATGTAAGGGATAAAGAGTTACTCTCATTAGAAGGTAGGCATGGGTAGATCCATTCTTCCTCCTTTTGTCCATCACTCTCCTCCTCTTTTTATCTAATGAGCTTTCAGGTTCAGCAATTTCTTCTTCCATGGAGGTTCTAGCAGGCGGTGGTTCATCTATTACCTTAGCAGTCATAATACTGTTCCCAAATAGGAAACTGAGTGAGCTATCCATAATGAAATAGTGATTGGAGCAGAGCTAGTCATAAAGGCAACTTAAGAAAGGAACTAATTTTTTTGTTTTTTTGAAATAAGAAAGCACACTTGCAAAACTAATTTCTTTGTATTTTTTGAAGAACAAAACAAGCAAAGAAAGCAAAAAAATAAAACTAAGCAAAACAAAAACAACAAAGTAAAGAGATTGGTTATGAGGGACTCCCCTTGTGAAGATGGCCCTGACTCCCCGGCAACGGCGCCAGAAAAGATCTTGTGCGGTATTGACGTGGGAGTTTCTTCTTCTTTGTTCCCCGACAACGGCGCCAGAAAAGATCTTGATGCACTCGACGATCGACGTAGAGCTCGTTGGGTACCCCAAGAGGTAGGTATGATGAGCACAGCAGAAAGTTTTCCCTCAATTATGAAACCAAGGTTTAATCGAACCAGTAGGAGCAAGGAAACACCCCAAAGGTGTTGCTAGCTGAGCTTTGGCAGGGCGCACTACCGGTGCTAGTAGCAACGTGGCGACCTGCACAACAAAACCACAGAACTTTGTCCCCAACTTGCGATGAGGTTGTTAATCTCACCGTGTTTTGCGGAAAACAAAGGATTAAACGTATCGAATGGAAAGAAGTAAAAGTTTGCAGAAAGTAAACACAAAGCAGTAAAAGATTGTATGTAAAGTAAAAGGACCGGGATCCATAGTTCACTAGAGGTGGCTCTCCTTAGAAAGATAACATGCTGGGTGAACAAATTACAGCGGGGCAATTGACAAACACCGAGAAAGCAATACATGCATATACTAATCATCTTGACTCCTCTGAGACTTGATTGGGAATTACAACATAATACATAGACCGCCATCCAACTGCATCTATGACTAATAATCCACCTTCAGGTTATCATCCGAACCCCCTCCAGTATTAAGTTGCAAGCAACGGATTATTGCTTTACGAACTGCGTGTAAAGTAAACAATACAATTGTTCTATGAACAAAGGATCGTTGTTTTCTCCCTAGTAGCAACATCACATCTAGTACCTTAGAGATTTCTGTCACTTCCCCAGATTACCAGAGGCATGAACCCACTATCGAGCATAAATACTAACTCTTGGAGTTGCTAGCATCTACTTGGCCAAGATAGCTAGTAACAACGGAAAGCATGCAAGATCTCAAATAACAAAGACATGATAGAATCAATAATCAATCTGAAATAGCATCTCAATATCCATCGGATCCCTGCAAACACAACATGTATGGATTACAAATAGATGATCTTGATCATGAACGGAGCTCACAAGATCTAAACATGAAAGCACAAAGGAGGAGAAACCAGCCATCTACCTACTACATGGATCTGTAGTCCAAGGATGAACTACTCACGCATCACACCAGAGGCTTGCATGGAGATGAAGAAGGCCTCCAGGGTGAATTCCCCTCTCCGGCAGGGTGCCGGGAAGAGCTTTAGATCCCTCCTGATCTAGGGATGGAGATGATGGCGGCTACAGACTCTTCCGGGGATTTTTGATCGGGCACTTAGGGTTTTTGTCCCGAGGGCAACTTATAGGCGGAAGGAGAGGCCTAGGGGGTGCCGGGAGCGGCCACACCACCCCCTGGCGTGGGCCAGGCCTGGCTGCGTGGCCAGGTGGTGTGGTGGCTCCCTGGCCCTTCTCCGTCTCGTATTCTGGCACTTGATCCCTTCCGGAAAAATAGGCACTTTGGCTTTTGTCCCGTCCAATTCCGATAATATTTATTTTCTGACTTTCCTAGAACCAAAAACAGCAGAAAACAGGCAGCTGGCACTGTGGCTCTTGTTAATAGGTTAGTCCAAGAAATCATATGAAAAGTACTCCAAAGTTGGAACAAAACACAAGAAATTGGATAAAACTAAGCATGGAACATCAAAAATTATAGATACATTTGCAATGTATCAAGGTGTGAGAGGGGGGCCTTTTATAGGAGGAAGGGAGGGTACCCCTCCCATGGCCGGCGCCCATGGAGTGTGTCCCTTCACCTCCCCCATTCATGTGGTGGTAACCCCCTCCACATTAAAATGCCCCTTCACATTCTCTTTTAAAGTCTCAAGTTTAAATGCATTAAATTTCTCCAAATTTAATGCTCTCTCATTTAATAAAACTCTTTTATTAATTTTATTCAGAATTTTGTTAATTACTTTAATTAACAAACATTCACATACAACCCCCTGCAACATTTCAATATTACATGCAGAACCAATTTCAGCAATTTCACCCGAAACAGTTTCGGTGTCTATTGAAATAATTCCAGCGCTTTCTTAATCTTTATCTAAAACATATTTGCTCCTAAATGGTGTCGGTATCCCTTAAGTGTGTCACCCTACGGTTCGAGAATAATGCAGACATGATCAAGACCCGTCTCCGATCTATAATCAGCAGCGGGACCTGGAGATCCGTACTAACTCCCACATATTCAACAATGACTCTTGTGATCGTGTGAAACTTTAATGTCATAACTAAATCCCTTTGTCTCATGATATAATACATGTCCGAGATTCGATAATCGGTATCCAAATACCTAGTTTGATCTCGTTACCGACATGCACTCTTTTCTCGTTCCCATGATATAACATTCTAGTGATCACATCACTTGCTTGCAAGCTATTTCAATGTGATATCACCGAGAGGGCCCAGAGGATATCTATCCGTCATCGGGATGGACAAATCCCACTCTTGATCCATGAGCCTCAACTTAACACCTTCGTAGAACTGAACCCACCTTTATAGTCACCCTGTTACGGTGTGACGTTTGATGTTATCAAGATACTATTCCGGTGTTAGCAATTAACATGATCTCATGGTCTAAGGACTAAGATTACTTCGTATGATGTTATAGCAATATAAACATAATGGCCTGATCGTAATGCTATACTTTGGATGAATGTTCATCATATCATTCCACCAATTTTGTGACCTCGTTATTAACAACATCCAATGTCCATGATCAGGAAACCTTGATCATTTTGTTAATCAACGAGCTAGTTTATATGACACGCATTACTAGGAACTTTGTATTTTGTTCATTAAACACAGATGTATTAATGTTTCCAATTAATACAATTATAGCATGAAAAATAAACATTTATCATAAACATGGAATAAGATAATAACCACTTTATTATTGCCTCTCGGGCATATTCCCTTCACAGTTGTACCTTTCAGATGCTTTTACAATATCTCTAAAGTCTCTGGTCAACCCCAGTTTAACCAAAACTTGTGAATATCATAGAATAATGAGAAATTCTCAAAATCTATTGAAACCTTCGAATTTGATCAATCTGTGGCAACTAATTTGCATGAAAAATGAGAGAATTTCAAAAAAAAACCTACAAGTCCACTCTCAAATGTGGTGTAGTTTTGTCAACCATCATGTCCGACTACTATAAAGAGCCACTTGTAAACCATGTTTCATCTACCAATCTAAAAATGGACTCAAATTTGGCACAAGGGTGTATCACCATGTGGCTAGTGATGCTAGCATTGTATCTAGCCGTTTTGGTTTGAAAAATTCAAAAAATTAACCCTCAAACTCAAAAACATGGAACCATTTGTGAAGCAAGTACCATAACTACAATTTGAGACCTTCAATTTGTATGCTTGAGTGGTTGTACATCACATTGGGACCACAGAACAATAGTTGTACCTTTCAGATGCTTTCGCAATCTCTCGAAAGTCTCTAGTTAACCCCGGTTTGACCAAACTTGTGAATTTCATAGAATAATGAGAAATTCTGAAAATCTATTGAAACCTTCAATTTGATCACTCTGTGGCAAATACTTTGCATGAAAAATGAGAAAATTTCAAAAAAAATGTCCTCCTAGCAGTCCACTCTCAAATGTGGTGTAGTTTGGTCATCCATCATGTCCGACTACTAGAAAGAACCACTTGTGTACCATGTTTTCATCTACCAATCTTACACTGGACTCAAATTTGGCACAAGGGTGTATCACCATGTGGCTAGTGATGGTAGCATTGTATCTAGCCGTTTTAGTATGAAAAAATCAAAAATTTAACACTCAAACTGAAAAACATGGAACCATTTGTGAAGCAAGTACCACAACTACAATTTGAGAACTTCAATTTGCATGCTTGAGTGGTTGTACATCACATTGGGACCACAGAATTGCAGTTGTACCTTTGAGATGCTTTCGCAATCTCTGGAAAGTCTCTGGTCAACCCCGGTTTGGCCAAAACTTGTGAATTTCATAGAATAATGAGAAATTCTCAAAATCTATTGAAACCTTCGAATTTGATCACTCTGTGGCAAATACTTTGGATGAAAAATGAGAAATTTTCACAAAACAAACTGTTCCCCTTGCAGTCCACTCTCAAATGTGGTGTAGTTTGTTCAACCATCATGTCCGACTACTAGAAAGAGCCACTTGTGTACCATGTTTTCATCTACCAATCTTCAAATGGACTCAAATTTGGCACAAGGGTGTATCACCATGTGGCAAGCGATGCTAGCATTGTATCGAGCCATTTTGGTTTGAAAAATTCAAAAATTTAACCCTCAAACTCAAAAACATGGAACCAATTGTGAAGAAAGTACCACAACTACAATTTCAGACCTTCAATTTGCATGCTTGAGTGGTTGTACATCATATTGGGACCACAGAACAGCAGTTGTACCTTTCAGATGCTTTTGCAATCTCTCAAAAGTCTCTTGTCAACCCCGGTTTGACCAAAACTTGTGAATTTCATATAATAATGAGAAATTCTCAAAATCTATTGAAACCTTCGAATTTGATCACTCTGTGGCAAATACTTGGCATAAAAATGAGAAAATTTCAAAAAAATGTCCCCCTAGCAGTCCACTGTCAAATGTGTTGTAGTTTGGTCAACCATCATGTCCGACTAGTAGAAAGAGCCACTTGTGTACCAAGTTTTCATCTACCAATCTTCAAATGGACACAAATTTGGTACAATGGTGTATCACCATGTGGCTAGTGATGCTACATTGTATCTAGCTGTTTTGGTTTGAAAAATTCAAAAATTTAACCCTTAAACTCAAAAACATGGAACCATTTGTGAAGCAAGTACCACAACTACAATTTGAGACCTTCAATTTGCATGCTTGAGTAGTTGTACATCACATTGGGACCACAGAACAACATTTGTACCTTTCAGATGCTTTCGCAATCTCTTGAAAGTCTCTGGTCAACCCCGGTTTGACCAAAACTTGTGAATTTCATAGAATAATGAGAAATTCTCAAAATCTGTTGAAACCTTCAATTTGATTACTCAGTGGCAAATACTTTACATGCAAAATGATAAAATTTAAAAAAAAGTCCCCCTAGCAGTCCACTCTCAAATGTGGTGTAGTTTGGTCAACCATCATGTTCTACTACTAGAAAGAGCCACTTGTGTACCATGTTTTCATCTACCAATCTTCAAATGGACTCAAATTATTCACAAGGGTGTATCACCATGTGGCTAGTGATGCTAGCATTGTATCTAGCCGTTTTGGTTTGAAAAATTCAAAAATTTAACCCTCAAACTCAAAAACATGGAACCATTTGTGAAGCAAGTACCACAACTACAATTTGAGGACCTTAAATTTGCATGCTTGGGTGGTTGTACATCATATTGGGACCACAGAACAGCAGTTGTACCTTTCAGATGCTTTCACAATCTCTCAAAAGTCTCTGGTCAACCTTGGCTTGACCAAAACTTGTGAATTTCATAGAAAAATGAGAAATTCTCAAAATCTATTGAAACCTTCGAATTTGATCACCCAGTGGTAAATACTTTGCATGAAAAATGAGAAAATTTCAAAAAATGTCCTGATACATTGGAAATGTATCTATAATTTTTGATGTTCCATGCTTGGTTTTATCCTATTTCTTGTGTTTTGTTCCAACTTTGGAGTACTTTTCATATGATTTCTTGGACTAACCTATTAACAAGAGCCACAGTGCCAGCTGCCTGTTTTCTGCTGTTTTTGGTTCCAGGAAAGTCAGAAAATGAATATTCTCAGAATTGGATGGGACAAAAGCCAAAGTGCCTATTTTTTTGGAAGGGATCAAGTGCCAGAATACGAGACGGAGAAGGGCCAGGGAGCCACCACACCACCTGGCCGCACGGCCAGGCCTGGCCCGCGCCAGGGGGTGGTGTGGCTGCTCCCGGCACCCCCTCGGCCTCTCCTTCCGCCTATAAGTTACCCTCGGGACGAAAACCCTAAGTGCCCGATCAAAAATCCACGAAAGAGTCTGTAGCCGCCATCATCTCCATCGCTAGATCGGGAGGGATCTGAAGCTCTTCCCGGCACCCTGTCGGAGAGGGGAATTCACCCTGGAGTCCTTCTTCATCACCATGCAAGCCTCCGGTGTGATGCATGAGTAGTTCATCCTTGGACTACGGATCCATGTAGTAGCTAGATGGCTGGTTTCTCCTCCTTTGTGCTTTCATGTTTAGATCGTGTGAGCTCCGTTCATGATCAAGATCATCTATTTGTAATCCATACATGTTGTGTTTGCGGGGATCCGATGGATATTGAGATGCTATTTCAGATTGATTATTGATTCTATCATGTCTTTGTTATTTGTGATCTTGCATGCTTTCCGTTGTTAGTAGCTATCTTAGCCAAGTAGATGCTAGCAACTCCAAGAGTTACTATTTATGCTCGATAGTGGGTTCATGCCTCTGGTAATCTAGGGAAGTCGTAGAAATCTCTAAGGTACTAGATGTGTTGTTGCTACTAGGGAGAAAACAACAATCCTTTGTTCATAGAACAATCGTATTGTTTACTTTACACGCAGTTCGTAAAGCAATAATCTGTTGCTTGCAACTTAATACTGGAGGGGGTTCGGATGATAACCTGAAGGTGGATTATTAGTCATAGATGTAGTTGGATGGCGGTCTATGTATAATGTTGTAATGCCCAATCAAGTTCCAAAGGATTCAAGATGATTAGTATATGCATGTATTGCTTTCTCGGTGTTTGTCAATTGCCCTGGTGTAATTTGTTCACCCAGCATGTTATCTATCTAAGGAGAGCCACCTCTAGTGAACTATGGATCCCGGACCTTTTCTTTACATGCAATCTACAAACTGTTTACTACTTTGTGTTTACTTTCTGCAAACTATTACTTCTTTCCATTTGATATGTTTAATCCTTTGTTTTCCGCAAACACGGTGAGATTGACAACCACATCGCATGTTGGGGACAAAGTTCTGTTGTTGTGTTGTGCAGGTCTCCACGTTGCTACTAGCACCGGTTGTGCGCCCTGCCAAAGCTCAGCTAGTAACACCTTTGGGGTGTTTCCTTGCTCCTACTGGTTCGATTAAACCTTGGTTTCATAACTGAGGGAAACTTGTTGCTATGCTCACCATACCTTCCTATTGGGGTTCCCAATGAGCTCTACATCAACACCGCTCCAGCATTTTTCTGGCGCCATACACAGAGCCATCAAGCATTTTTTTGGCGCCGTTGCCGGGGACTCAAGGACATCTTCACAAGGGGAGTCCCTCATAACCAATCTCTTTACTTTGTTATTTTTGTTTTGCTTAGTTTCTTTTTTCTTTGTTTGCTTGTTTCTTTATCAAAAACACACACAAAAAATTAGTTTTAATAGTTTGCTTTCTTATTTAAAAACACAAAAAAATTAAGTCTCCTTTAGTTGCCACCTCTTCCTTAGCTCACCAGGTTGATCCCTAAATTCACCCTGAAAGATCTTTCAATTGGTAGTGGTTCTATAATTGGGAAAGATAATATTGAAGAATTCTTTAATCATGTTAGTAAACATGAGGATACTGAGGATAGATCCCTTGCAGAACTTGCTCCCAACTGTGAGATTGCTGCAGCTTCTTTAATTCACATGTTAGAAGCTAGGTTTGTTAACCTCAACCCCTTAATGCAAATAATGTTTCTTAAGCTTAAAGAAATTGAGGACCCTGAAAAGAGGGATTTTATTCTAGAAACTTTGTTTAAGGAGTTCTATGATGTTGCCAAGGAAGCTAGGAAAGTCTTTGAACGTTTCAATATGCTAGGCTCATGTGTAGATGTTGTTGGTACACGAGAAAATATGAACAAAACCGAACCTAATGGGGAGGAACCTAAGATACCAATACCCTTCAAACTAGTAGCAATACATGATGTCATAGAAAAGAATCTTGATTGGATTGTTCCTGCAAACCCTTTTGATGAGAATAGTGAACCTAAGAGAATTGAGAGAGGATCTTCTAGAACTTATTTGGATGATATACCTTGCCTTGTTGAAAATATTTCTGGTATTGATCTTAATGCTTCTTCATTTGAGAACACTTGATTCTTTTTCTTGCTTCTTATGCCTAACTTAAAGGCGTTAAAGAAAAGTACTTCTTGGGAGATAACCCAAAAGTTTTAGATGAGTCTTGGAAGTTATTACTTCAGTAATAACCGCTCCTTATCCTTTTTATTTGCTTTTTGTGCCAAGAGTAACCTCTAATGAGAGAGAAGTAATGATTGGGGAAGTTCCTGTCCCGAAATAGATTTCTGTGCTTCACCGTAAAAATTTGTGTAAAATCTCTGAACGTCTTTTTGAGGCGTGAATTTTTGTACTTCTGTCCTAGGTTGTTATCTAACTTTCATTAGTTCAACACTTTTTGATGTGAGCAATAGAAGATCTTCGAACAAATTCATCTTTACCTGCTGGTCTGTTTTGACAGATTTCTGCCATTTTCTGCATTTGCTTCTTGTTGGTTCCTTTTTGAGTTCTTTTGGGGAACTGAGCTTTCTGAGGGAAGTTCTACAGTAGCTAGTGTTCTCATGTAAGTTTATTTGGTGTTAGAACTGAACCTTAAGACCTATTATATTGAGTGCACTAATGTTGCTAATAAAGATTGTGTGAAGTTTTGTATGAAGGAAAAATTTCAGGTGTATGGAAGGAATGAGTAATGAGATGAAGGATGAACTAAAGCTCAAGCTTGGGGATGCCACGCGTGTCACCCCAAGAAAGACTTAGGCATAACCCAAGAATTAGGCATCAATGTCTATATGGATAGATTGAGGCGCTAATATGGTTTTTCCAAATGTACATAGATAAGACGTTGAATGAGTTCAATATGGAAAGAACAAGAAAGGTTCTTGACGCACGGAAGGGACTGAATCAAGATTCAAGTGTGTTGACACGAGATTCAAGTGTTTTGACACTTGGTGAACAAGAATATTTTGATCAATCATTCTTTGAGATGTACACATCCAGATATGTCCTATGCTCTAAATGTTATGAGCATATACCAGAATGATTCATAAGATGATCATTGGACAATATTAAAGATATTCTTATGAGCTTTGGAAGAACTAAGAATATATCATGTATAAGTGACAAATAGTTAAAGGTAGTTCATTGTAAAGTGTTACATTGATACTAGTTTTGTCACAAGATACAAATTAAATTTATCTCAATTTAAACTATGGGTGGTACAATGTAATGGAAAGGAAGTTCCATAACGGATTTGGTTGAGTACCAAAGTTAAAACATTGTGACAGATACTACAACAAAAGGCTAAGTATATAAACTGCTATAGTAGCAGCAAAGGAGGGCATTTGTGTTAAGTAGTTTGTTATCAAACTAGGTGTGGTTCAAAGTGGGCTAATACTATGAAGATATATTGTGTGACAATAATATCAACATATTTTGAGCCGAAGGATCTAAAGCTCTCACCAACGGACCAAATTTATACAATGCCATCTCATTGGAGAATGAGTAATGCGTAGAGACGCAAGGACATGCAAATACACACGGACCTGGAAGTGTCAGATCCGAAGATTATGTTTACCACTAGCAATAGTGTCTATACAACACCAGAAAGCCATAGGTGTTGAATGCACAAGTTTTTTAACTAGATTATTGACTCTAGTGCAAGTGGGAGACTGTTGGAGATATGCCCAAGAGGCAATAATAAAGTGGTTACTATTATATCTTTATGTTTATGATAAATGTTTACATCCCATGCTATAATTGTATTAACCGGAAACATTAATACTTGTGTGTTTTGTAAACATAAAAGAGTCCCTAGTAAGCCTCTTGTTAAACTAGCTTGTTGATTAATGGATGATCATGGTTTCCTGATCATGGACATTGGATGTCATTAATAACAAGATCATATCATTAGGAGAATGATGTGATGGACACACACCCGTAGTAAGCATAGCATAAGATCAAGTCATTAAGTTCGCTTGCTATAAGCTTTAAAATACATAGTAACCTAATCCTTCGACCATGAGGTTATGTTAATCACCATCACCGGATGGGTACTTTGATGACATCAAACACCGCTTCGTAACTGGGTGGTCATAAAGGTGTCATTGGGTATTCTGAAAGTATGTGTTGAAGCGCATGGACCAAGATTGGGATTTGTCCATCCATATGACGGATAGATATGCTCTGGGCCCTCTCGGTGTCATCTAGTTAGCTTGCAAGCATGTGACTGGGTCACAAAGGATGACATATCACGGAACGAGTAAAGAGCACTTATCAGTAACGAGGTAGAACTAGGTATGGAGATGGTGACGATCAAACCTCGGATAAGTATAGTATCGCGAGACAAAGGGAATTGGTTTCGTATGTAAATGGTTCAATCGATCACGAAGTCATTGTTGAGTATGTGGGAGCCATTATGGATCTCCAGGTCCCGCTGATGGTTATTGATAGGAGATGTGTCTCTATCATGTCTACATATTCACGAACCGTAGGGTGACACACTTAAGGTTCGAAGTTGTTTTAAGTAGATATGGAATATGCGTTGGAGACCGAATGTTGTTCGGAGTCTCGGATTGGATTCGGGACATCACGAGGAGATCCGGAATGGTCCGGAGAATAAGATTCATATATTGGGGGTCATTTTCTGAGTTAGAAAATGTTCCGGAGTGTTTGTATGGAGATTCTAGAAGGTTTCGGAATGTTCTGGAAGGTTCTAGAGGATTTCTTGGAGTTTGCTTGAAAACCAAGAAAGGGTCAACGGAAACCTAGTGGGGCAAGACACGGATTCGTGGGGGAGGAGGACTCCTCCCTCCTTCCCACCGCCGGCCATAGGAGGGGAGTCCTACTAGGACTCCCCCTCCCCAAGGCGCCCTCCCCCCCTTAAATAGAAGGGCAGGGGCGCCCCCTCCATGCTCTCTCTCACAACTCCCAATCTCTGCCGCCTCTCTCCTCCACCTTTCTTCTGCACAGGCATAGGCGAAGCCCTGCAGAATTCTCTACTCCACCACCACCACCACGCCGTCGTGCTGCTGGGATTTCGTGGAGAAGATCTACTACCTCCGCTGCTCACTGGAACGGGGAGAGGAAGGTCTGCTTCGACTCCGCACATGTGACCGACTGCGGAAGCGGTGCCGAAACGCGGCGCCGGAAGGATCGTCCACTTGACCGACTGCGGAAGCGCTGCCGGAACGCGACGCCGGAAGGATCGTCCACACGATCTTGAGATCGGCAAGTGATCAACTACATCAACCACGAGATCTAATCTCGTTAACGCTTTCGGATCTACGAGGGTTAGTTCCTATCTATCTCGTTGCTCATGTCTAATAGATTAGATCTTGGCTTTTATCTAGATTAGATCTGGGTTTTGTTCGCTCTTGCGGTAGAAATTTTTTGTTTTCCATGCTACGAACCCATCACCGAGAAGTGGGAATTTTGGGAGAGTGTTTTTGAAAGGAGAAGTGGAGTGGTTTATGTACCACTGGCGGGAAGGACCGGCAAAGGTGAAGGGAGAACACGGGAGGATGCGCACGCTATCCGGGCCGATGCAACTGTTGCAAGAAAATAGGTGCATGGACATGTCGGTCCGGATGGGTGGGGTTCGTCCGCGTGGACGTGTTGGGTCGACCTGGTGATGGAGATGCTGAGGGCATCTCCACCGGGCCAACCCAACCCATCTCGGCGTGTCCGAACCCGTCCGTGAAGACGTGCGTAACATGCACGGCGTCGCAGCGGCACGACCTATTCATCCTTACGCGTCCGGCTCGACCCATCCGTGCATCTAATTTGCGTGACTACTGGGTCGGCTCGGACAGCGCAGCACCTGGGTGTGTGTTCGGTCATATCTTTTGGCGGTCCCTCCTGCCAGTGGGACACAGACCACTCCACTTCTCCCTCCAAAAAACATCTCCCAAAATTCCCATTGGAAGGAGCGGCAGGAAAGGCGATGGATCCTGCCGCCATGGTCGACGATGCGCCCTCCGCTGTTCTCGCCGCCAAGACCAACGGTCGGCCGAAGAAGCCTGCGGCCGACATGACGCTGGTGGAGCGGAAAATCGAGACGGATAAGCGTGTTGGCCGATGGCTTGCGGCACGAGGTCAACTCGCCCAAGCTAAGCTCGGGAAGGAGCGCCGACAGGAGAACGAGCGCATCCTCGCCGCGCATAACAGGGCCAACCAAAAGGAGCTGGCAGTGGATGCTGCCAAGCACACCGTGCACATGATAAAGCAGGAGGCGATGACCGCCGTCATTCGGTGGCACGTTGGCCTTTGGCGCCGGCGGCTTGTCCATGGCCGACGCGTCCTCTACCAGCTTCGTCACGTCCACCCTTGCGGCCAGCCTAGGATGCCAGGCCCGCGCACACCTTCGGTTGGAGGCCACACTATGATCGCTACCTCGCTCTCCCGGTTCGTCCACCCTCGCACGGCGTTGTGATGGCTCTGTGCATGGCACTAGAAAAATGCTGGAGCGGTGTTGATGTAGAGCTCGTTGGGACCCCAAGAGGAAGGTATGATGAGCACAGCAGCAAGTTTCCCTCAGTTATGAAACCAAGGTTTCATCGAACCAGTAGGAGCAAGGAAACACCCCAAAGGTGTTGCTAGCTGAGCACTGGCGGGGCGCACTACCGGTGCTAGTAGCAACGTGGAGACATGCACAACACAACCACAGAACTTTGTCCCCAACTTGGGATGAGGTTTTCAATCTCACCGTGTTTTGCGGAAAACAAAGAATTAAACGTATCGAATGGAAAGAAGTAATAGTTTGCAGAAAGTAAACACAAAGCAGTAAACAATTTATAGATTCTATGTAAAATAAAAAGGATAGGGATCCGTAGTTTACTAGAGGTGGCTCTCCTTAGATAGATAACATGTTGGGTGAACAAATTACAGCGGGGCAATTGACAAACATCGAGAAAGCAATACATGCATATACTAATCATCTTGACTCCTTTGGAACTTGATTGGGCATTACAAAATTATACATAGACCGCCATCCAACTGCATCTATGACTAATAATCCACCTTCTGGTTATCATCCGAACCCCCTCCAGTATTAAGATGCAAGCAATAGATTACTGCTTTACGAACTGCATGTAAAGTAAACAATACAATTGTTCTATGAACAAAGGATCATTGTTTTCTCCCTAGTAGCAACAGCACATCTAGTACCTTAGAGATTTCTATCACTTCCCCAGATTACCAGAGGCATGAACCCACTATCGAGCATAAATACTAACTCTTGGAGTTGCTAGCATCTACTTGGCCAAGATATCTACTAACAACGAAAAGCATGCAAGATCACAAATAACAAAGACATGATAGAATCAATAATCAATCTGAAATAGCATCTCAATATCCATCAGATCCCCGCAAACACAACATGCATAATTACAAATAGATGATCTTGATCATGAACGGAGCTCATAAGATCTAGACATGAAAGCACAAAGGAGGAGAACCAGCCATCTAGCTACTACATGGATCCGTAGTCCAAGGATGAACTACTCACGCATCACACCGGAGGATTGCATGGTGATGAAGAAGGCCTCCAGGGTGAATTCCCCTCTCCGGCAGGGTGCCGAGAAGAGCTTCAGATCCCTCCCGATCTATGGATGGAGATGACGGCGGCTACAGACACTTTCGTGGATTTTTGATCGGGCCCTTAGGGTTTTCGTCCTGAGGGCATCTCATAGGCGGAAGGGGAGGCCGAGGGGTTGCCAGGGGCCACCACACCACCACCTGGCACGGGCCAAGCTTGGTCGTGTGGCTAAGTGGTGTGGCCGGCCTCTGGCCCCTCTCCGTCTCGTATTCTAGCATCTGATGACTTCTGGAAAAATAGGCACTTTGGCTTTTGTCCCGTCCAATTCCGAGAATATTCATTTTCTGACTTTCCTGGAACCAAAAACAGCAGAAAACAGGCAGTTGGCACTGTGGCTCTTGTTAATAGGTTAGTCCAAGAAATCATATGAAAAGTACTCCAAAGTGTGGACAAAACACAAGAAAGTGGATAAAACCAAGCATGGAACATCAAAAATTATAGATACATTTGCAATGTATCAACATCCCCAAGCTTAACTCGTGCTCGTCCTCGAGTAGGTAAGTGATAAAATGAAAGAATAATTTTTTAGGTGACATGCACCATCAAAGACTTGATCAAAGTATTTGTAAAACAATCAAAGCTGGGATCATATTACTTCAATCATAGCATGAAAGACAAAGTTCTAGCAATAAGACAAAGAAACTATGATGCAACATGAAAAGGCACAAACAAAAGATTCATGAATAACAATGCTTTGCATGACGTTTGTTTGTTTCACATAAAGAAAACATAGCATAATAGTATTCAGCTTGTCCCTCAAAGAGTAGCAAATATAAATGCATAGCACACCTTCAAAGTTCATAAGTGTGACTAGATAAAATAGTTTAAAACAAGCAATAACAAGTTATGCATCAATCAACTAGTCTTGGGACAATGCACATAGAACTAAGAATGGTCGCTATGCTCTCAAAGTAGGTGCATAAAGGTAGAAGGTGGAGACTCAATATAATGGTGGAAGAAAGGCCTTTGTAAAAGGAAGTAGGGATTCAAGTCTCATAAAGAGCTTCCAAAAATTATGGTACTTATAGTTTTCAGCTCTCATTGCCCCTACCATAAGCATCTTTAAGGTGATTAAGGTTAAAGTGACACAACTAAGAGGATATGCTTGACAAGTTATAAACCGAAATCTCATGCCCCTTACTTACGAAGACCGATCCTTATGCTACTCAACTTCAGTCACGAGTAAGCTCTTGTCATTGTAAGTACATGTGTATCATTAAGAACCGCCAACGGGGTACCCCTTACACATGATACGGGAGCTTTCCCATAATCAAAATGACAAGGCAAGCAGACAATGAGCATCTCAGCGATCTTTTTATTTGCTATTTGCATAGGTTTTTATTGAGGATGCTTCATAGAGTGCTCATTATGGTGATGCTGCAAGTTTCCACCATGATTAGGCATGGCTTAGGCTAGCTGCCCAGGCGTTTCTCTAACACACATACAAACTCCATGATCTTACAAGTTCCACTTTTAGTTCACACCGTCGGGATCCGTAAGCAAAAGAACATGATATCAACGGGGTACAAAGTACAAGTGCAATGTTGAAAGCGTTCCCCATGAAACATGGTTCTGGTAATTTCAACTTATAAAGCGCAAGCATATACGCAACAAAGAAGGACCCAATGGTTCAAGTTTATTAGATGCAAAAAAAGTAAAGTGTGCCATCAAGTTCGTGAGAACTTTAATCACTAGTTTTCTCATAACAAGTTTGATTTGGAAGGTAGACAAAAGCATGAATATACTTGGAATATCATAAGCTAGTAGGTAGGTATGGTGGACTCTTTGGAATAACTTGGTTTAGGGAGTTGAATGCATGAGTGGAATTCATACTTTGTTGTGGAGGCTAGCAAAAGACTGGGAGCGACAAACTAAGAGAGCAATAATGGCCATAATCATGCAGAGCGACAAAACATCATTGATCAAAGCATAAAGTGATATTACAAGTTGAAAACTAAAGGATCATAAAGGCTATGGTGACTTGAGATAGTCATAACATGGTGTGAGCATGCGCCAAGTCAACCCAAATAAAGCATCAAAGGAGAATACCACTATACTATGCTTTAATATGCTAAAACAATGCATGATTCATCCAAGGCACATTAAGCAATCTCAATTGTTTATAACAAGTCATGCTACAGCAAAGCATACTAAGGATAAAGCCAAAACAATATCAAGCATGGCATGACAAAGCATAGGCCACAGTAAAAAACAAGCTACTTTTACCACATAAGCATGAACTTTCCTACTCTTTTCCAAACCAAACCAAACTATTTGCAAACCAAAGTATGAAAGAGGGGGTCCAACCAATTTATTCAGAAAACTAAGCAAACTAAAGCAAACAAAAACGAAAAAGAAGATGCTCCAAGAACAACACTACTGTGCATGAAACAATAAAAATGAAGCGTTTGGAAGAAACCTGGAATTTTATTGATGAAGAAGGGGATGCCTTGGGAATCCCCAAGCTTTGACGCTTGTACTTCTTGGATATTTCTTGGGGTGACACGCGTGGCATCCCCAAGCTTGAGCTTTAGTCCATCCTTCATCTCATTACTCATTCCTTCCATACACCTGAAATTTTTCCTTCATACAAAACTTCACACAATCTTTATTAGCAACATTAGTGCACTCAAGATAAATAAGTCTTAAGGTTCAGTTCTAACACCAAATAAACTTCCATTAGAACACTAGCTACTGTAGCACTTCCCTCAAAAAGCTCAGTTCCCCAAAAGAACTCAAAAAGGAACCAACAAGAAGCAAATGCAGAAAATGGTAGAAATCTGTCAAAACAGACCAGCAGGTAAAGACGAATTTTTTGGAAGACCTTCTGCTGCTCAAATCAAAAAGTGTTGAACTAACGAAAGTTAGATAACAACCTGGGGAAGAAGCACAAAGATCCACCCCTCAAAAAGACGTTCAGAGATTTTACATGAATTTTTATGGTGAAGCACAGAAATCTGTTTCGAGACAGCAACTTTCCCAATCATTATTTCTCTCTCATTAGAGGTTACTCTTGGCACAAAAAGCAAATAAAAAGGATAAGAAGAGGTTATTACAGAGGTAATAACTTCTAAGACTCATCTAAAACTTTTGGATTATCTCCCAATAAGTACTTTTCTTTAATGCCTTTAAGTTAGGCATAAGAAGCAAGAAAAAGAATCAAGTGTTCTCAAATGAAGAAGCATTAAGATCAATACCAGAAATATTTTCAACAAGGAAATGTATATCATCCAAATAAGCTCTAGAGGATCCTCTCTCAATGCTCTTAGGTGCACTATTCTCATCAAAAGGGTTTGCAGGAACAATCCAATCAAGATTCTTTTCTATGGCATCATGTATTGCTGCTAGTTTAAAGGGTATTGGTATCTTAGGTTCCTCCCCATTAGGTTTGGTTTTGCTCATCTTTTCTCGTGTACCAACAACATCTACACATGAGCCTAGCATATTGAAACATTCAAAGACTTTCCTAGCTTCCTTGGCAACATCATAGAACTCCTTAAACAAAGTTTCTAGAATAAAATCCCTTTTTTCAGGGTCTTCAATTTCTTTAAGCTTAAGAAAGATTACTTGCATTAAGGGGTTGAGGTTAACAAACCTAGCTTCTAACATGTGAATTAAAGAAGTTGCAGCAATCTCATAGTTTGGAGCAAGTTCTACAAGGGATCTATCCTTAGTATCTTCATGCTTACTAACATGATTAAAGAATTCTTCAATGTTATCTTTCCCAATTATAGAACCACTACCAATTGGAAGGTCTTTCAGGGTGAATGTAGGGATCAACATGGTGAGCTAAGGAGGAGGCAACAACTAAAGGAGACTTAATTTTTGTGTGTTTTTGAATAAGAAAGCAAACTAGTAAAACTAATTTTTTGTGTTTTTGATAAAGAAACAAGCAAACAAAGCAAAAAGAAACTAAGCAAAACAAAAATAACAAAGTAAAGAGATTGGTTATGAGGGACTCCCCTTGTGAAGATGTCCTTGACTCCCCTGCAACGGCGCCAGAAATATGCTTGATGGCTCTGTGTATGGCGCCAGAAAAATGCTGGAGCAGTGTTGATGTAGAGCTCGTTGGGAACCCCAAGAGGAAGGTATGATGAGCACAGTAGCAAGTTTCCCTCAGTTATAAAACCAAGGTTTAATCGAACCAGTAGGAGCAAGAAAACACCCCAAAGGTGTTGCTAACTGAGCCTTGGCAGGGCGCACTACCGGTGCTAGTAGCAACGTGGAGACCTGCATAACACAACCACAAAACTTTGTCCCCAACTTGCGATGAGGTTGTCAATCTCACCGTGTTTTGCGGAAAACAAAGAATTAAACGTATCGAATGGAAAGAAGTAATAGTTTGCAGAAAGTAAACAAAAAGCAGTAAACAGTTTATAGATTGTATGTAAAAGAAAAAGGATCGGGATTCATAGTTCACTAGAGGTGGCCCTCCTTAGATAGATAACATGTTGGGTGAACAAATTACAGCGAGGAAATTGACAAACATCGAGAAAGCAATACATGCATATACTAATCATCTTGACTCCTTTGGAACTTGATTGGGCATTACAACATTATACATAGACCGCCATCCAACTGCATCTATGACTAATAATCCACCTTCAGGTTATCATCCAAACCCCCTCCAGTATTAAGTTGCAAGCAACAGATTATTGCTTTACGAACTGCGTGTAAAGTAAACAATACGATTGTTCTATGAACAAAGGATTATTGTTTTCTCCCTAGTAGCAGCAGCACATCTAGTACCTTAGAGATTTCTGTCACTTCCCCAGATTACCAGAGGCATGAACCCACTATCGAGCATAAATACTAACTCTTGGAGTTGCTAGCATCTACTTGGCCAAGATAGCTACAAACAACGGAAAGCATGTAAGATCACAAATAACAAAGACATGATAGAATCAATAATCCATCTGAAATAGCATCTCAATATCCATCGGATCCCCGCAAACACAACATGCAGAATTACAAATAGATGATCTTGATCATGAACGGAGCTCACAAGATCTAGACATGAAAGCACAAAGGAGGAGAACCAGCCATCTAGCTACTGCATGGATCCGTAGTCCAAGGATGAACTACTCACGCATCACACTAGAGGCTTGCATGGTGATGAAGAAGGCCTCCAGGGTGAATTCCCCTCTCTGGCAGGGTGTCGGGAAGAGCTTCAGATCCCTCCCGATCTAGGGATTCAGATGACGGCGGCTACAGACACTTTCATGGATTTTTGATCGGGCCCTTAGGGTTTTCGTCCCGAGGGCATCTTATAGGCGGAAGGGGAGGCCGAGGGGGTGCCAGGGGCCACCACACCACCCCCTGGCGCGAGCCAAGCCTGGCCGCACGGCCAGGTGGTGTGGCCGGCCTCTGGCCCCTCTCCGTCTCGTATTCTGGCTTCTGATGACTTTCGGAAAAATAGGCACTTTGGATTTTGTCCCGTCCAATTCCGATAATATTCATTTTCTGACTTTCCTGGAACCAAAAACAGTAGAAAACAGGCAGCTGGCACTGTGGCTCTTGTTAATAGGTTAGTCCAAGAAATCATATGAAAAGTACTCCAAAGTGTGGACAAAACACAAGAAAGTGGATAAAACCAAGCATGGAACATCAAAAATTATAGATACATTTGCAATGTATCACGTTGTTGAAGGCGGGAGAGCCCGACATCGACCTCAACCGCGCTCCAACGACCGCAGACACAAATTTGGAGGCGTCGAAGAAGTAGCGGTCCATCTCCGCCGCGGACATGCCGGCGCCAGTCAACCTATTCGGCAGAATGCCCGGCGCCATGGCGACCGACGATGGCACGATATGATCGCGCCATATCTTTGCCTTGGCCAGCACATCACTCCTATCTCTTCACCCAGGCCAAATTCGGTGCAGGATTTCATGGCCAACGATTCCGAGGAGGCCATGAACGACATGCTCAACGAGGGTGGACATGACTATGTCGACGACTATGGCGACAGCTATGGAGACGACGAAGAGACGCAGCAACAGACGCAGGTAGACACGCATCAAGATGCCTACAACATTGCGGACGAGTCATTGTTCGGAAACGATGACGCTTCCATGGGCTTGGGGGGTCACTGCGGCGTCGCTGGTTGCTTCACTTGCGGCGTCGCTCGCCGACACCAAGAAGTTGAGCCAGCGAACCGTGAGCTACACCACCGAGGAGGACAAGGTCCTGTGCAAGGCATGGATGGAGGTTTTGCAAGATCCAGTATGCGGCGCCGAGCAAAAGGGCTTTGCCTATTGTAAAAATGTGGGAGGGTTCTTCTATGAGGCTCGCAAATTCGGCAAGGACGCCTTCTACAGCGATCGAAATGATATCTCTCTCTCCAAGCGATGGGGCACCATCCATGCCGAGTGCAGCAAGTTCCAAGGATCTTACGAGATGGTGACGAAAAGGAAAATAAGCGGCATGTCTCCTTGTCTATGTCTTGAATATGCATTGAGCCATTGTCGACATCCATATATGTAGGTCATGAAAGCCATGGAGCTCTTCAAGAAGGTGAATGACAATAAGGCTTTCATGTTGACGCATTGTTGGACTTTGATCAAAGACTGCAAAACATGGGAGACTAGATATGCCCTTTGGAAAGAACTCGACAACAAGAAGAAGGGCAAGAGCAATGCTTCTACGGGTGGTATCATCGACCTAGACGACGGCGGCAATGAAGAAGGCGTGGCCAACCCTGTAGGCGCCCGTGTCCGCCGACCTGTTGGCCACAGGGCCACGAAGGCCAACATCGCCCGCCAAGCTGGTTCGTGGGCATTCGAGGAGACGCTGACGAAGATCATGGAGAAGAAGAAAGAGACCATCAACGAGAGGGAAGAGAGGTGGCGCAAAGAGAAAGAGGCCACCGCTAAGGCATTTGTCGAGTTCCAGACGAGGTCAATCGAGGCGGAGGAGGCCTACGCTAAGGCCAGGCTGATCGAGATCGAGGCGAAGGCAAAGGCGAGGGAGGCCGATGCCAGGTCTAGGGTGTTAGAGGCAGAGGCCAAGGCCAAGGAAGTTGAAGCCAAGTTCATGGCCGAGGAGACTGGCATCATGCTCACCGACCTGGACACCATTGCCGACCCCGATCGCAGGGCCTGGATCGCTCGCAGGCAGCATGCCATCCGTGCTCGCGATGCTTGAACGGCAATGCCGACGGCGGCAGCAACCTTTTGGACATAGAAACCGTCATTCTTTTGGACATTGTGTATGATATTGCCCCTTTTTATATATTTTAGAACCACTGGCCACTAGTTGGCGATGCCCAAAGGGCGATGTCACATGTCTGCCGATTTATCTGTCAGTCACATTGTGTGCTATTGCCTATGAATTTGAATGTTTGACAGTGTTGGCTAACGATGGTGACAAGAAACACTAGACGCGGAAATTTCGGTCGCGACGCTGGGCGCGGTCGCCTGAACAGACCGGACCGTTGCTCCAAAATAACCGTGGACGGACGCAAACGGACAGAAATGGTCATTCGGGTGTTTGGGTTGCCCGGTGAAGATGCCTGAGTGCAGCCGCGGGTGGTTGCTACGGCTGCTAGCTAGCCAGGGGCAGGGGACATTGATCGCTCGCGCGACGTAGAGTCTCGTGCCATGTTTCGCTGCTGCTGCTAGTGCTAGTACAGCTGGGGGTCGTTTTTGGCCTAGTCGATCGTGTTCCATCTGGCTGTCGTTTTATGCAAATCCGTACGTGGTGGCTATCTATGGATGCTACTCATACAGGAGTTGCGAAGGAGGGGCCGCGGTGATACTCTCTGTTTCAATTTACAGGAGTGGCGATTGAAAAGAGGGAGTAGTACTGGAATTAGGTGCACTGTGGCTGGCCACATGGGGGGCACGATTTTCGATTTTTGCTTTTGTGCTGCACGGGCGGCGCTCCACTGGAGGCAATGCATTCAAGTTCAACATGTACTACTACTGTAGCTAGAGCAGCTTATGGTCCAACCTAATAAGGCCGCACGCTAGTGCCCATGCCCCTAGCCCGGTCGTCTGTGGCACGGCCGGCTAGCCTGCTAGTACTGTGCCATGTCCATGCACCCCTGTCGCGCGCCCTCCTTGGCTTGGATGAATCATAGGAGTACGTCGTGAACTCACATCGACCCTGACGTGTCGATTGATACGACCCCGCCGCGACCGTGACGTTTCGGGAGCCTAGCTACTAGCTAGCTGCTCCCGCATCCGGGGAATCAATCCTCCATGGCACTCACCTCTCCTTCTTTCTTCACAAGCAACCTACTAGCTACTACTAGTCCTTCTCTCTCTCCCTTCAAACAAACAGGGAAGCAGGGGCTCCCTTCCCGAATGTATTTCATTTTTTCCGTATAAACATCGCTACTGCCATGCATGCATGGTCCAGCTCTACCATCTAACATGAGTAGTTGGAAAGAAGAAGAAAAATGACATGTCCGATCGATTTGGGCGCCCGTACGTGCGGCTCTTTGTCTGAGCGGACACAGATAGCAGATGCACGTCCAGGCCAAATGAGTCTCCCGCCGCTGGAGGTGCATGCTTAATAAATTCATACTCACGGCAAAAAAACAAAAGGCTCATCGACATGGATACAGACAGCGCCTACCTAGGTAGTACGAAAAACCTACGTAGCTACTATACTGTACTACTATATATACGTACGTGAGTCCCATGGAGAGAACAACATCGCAGCGACGAGACCCCAGCAGTAACTATTACAGTATATGCATGCACGCGAGTTGCGACAGTATGTCCAAAGGGCATCCGCGGTGAGTGGAATCGATCTGTTAAAAAAAAAAGCAGCGGTACGGTAACCTAGCGGTACCTTCTTGGTCGATGCATGCTGCAGCAGGCTACGGTGACCGGCCCTCGCAAATTTGCAGTTCCTTTGAATGATCTCTGCCCCGACACGCCAATAACTCCCTGCCAACGCATGCAGCGCCAAAGCCTCTTCTTTCTGACGCGGATCAATCAGGCACAAGTACAAACTACTGCGGTCGCCATGCGTTTGCAGCCCAGATGACAAACCACAACAATTTTACTACTACTCCGTTTCTACATATATATATATATATATATATATATATATATATATATATATATATATATATATATATACTACTGTATGATGAATAAACGTTTCGGTAGCTGACCCAACTTTTTGAAACAGAGCAACGAAATACTAAACCAGAAATGGCAAGCCCAAACACGTGAACTTAGTTTGTATATAAGTACTACTCCCTCTGTTTCGAAATATAAGATATTTTAGCTTTGTGAAAGGGAACTTAGACGACGAAGAAAAGCATTGTTTTCCTCTAGCAAGTGAAGGAAGCATGTCAAGTACAACCGAAACCCGTGTTTAGCAAAACATGACAGGAACTAGCAAAACATGACAGGAACGAGAAACTTACTCTACAGCTAGCGGTGGTCAGTATCCAGCCGAGCATGCTGCCGGCCGAGGTTAACAATCTGCTTGCCAAGACGAACATCGTCCTGGAGGATGGGCTGCATAAATACAAGCGTGTCAAGAACGCGGGTGACACCAAAAAGCTTCAGAAATAAAGAACTTACATGGTCACCCGAAGGCTCCAAAGGCTCCTTCTGCGCTGACGTCCGGGCAAAAACCCTATGTTCCCCTAAGTTGGGCGAACTCGAGGAACTCGCGCCAGAGGTGGCCGTTATCTTCGGGGAAGGCTCAACTTCCACCACGTACTTACCCTTAGAGTCTATGACTCATGTGTCCTCTAGGACGCGGCAAGTGTCGGATGACGATGATGCAGACATACTTCAGCAAGCGTAAGAAGACAATCAACACAAATAAACTACAAGCTAGAACAATATTTAAATGCATCACACAAGGCAACCAAGACTTACCCGTCAAAATAGTCGAGGTCGAAGTCCTCGTCTTGTCTGCCGCTGCAAGAGGGAGATGCTTGGCGTAAGTGACGTGCCGAGAGATGATATATATACAACTATATAAATGAAGGAACCATTACAGAACATCGTCATGAATATAGAGATCAAAATATTCTCCGAAATATATAAAAATGAAGGAATCATTACAGAAGGCCTGTGCCATCGCCAACCCCAACGAAGCACCTGCTCCCTTCTACGTGTTCTTGTAGTCCACAGGAATGCCCTCGGCAAAGGTTTCGTCTAGGCCGTTGATATCTTCAACAAGCTTGGCCTTGGGGAGCATCTCCTCTCGAAGACGTCCAAGCACGGTCTTGGCCATCTTCAGCGAGTCCTGAGCGGAAACGCTGCGATCTTCGACTGCTGCCATAGCACCGGCCAGGACATCCTCGCGGGCCAGAACCTAGCGGTCGAACTCCATTCCGGCGGCATCTATGATTGATCCTCACAAATCAGATATGGAAAAAGAGAATCCAAAGAAGAAAATTATGAACTGAGAAAAGCCACAACAAGGCATACTAGAAAGCGCTTGAGCAATAGAGAGAAGTTGTTATGCGAACGCTTTCTCTCTATCGGCTGCAGCGGCCAACAGGTCCTCCTCGCGCCTCTTCGACTCTTGCTTGGAGCGCTCGAGGGCCTCGAGTGCTTCGTCCCGTTTGATCTCCGCTGCGCTGAGCCCCTTTTCAAGGGAACTTAGACGATGAAGAAAGGCATTGTTTTCCTCTAGCAAGTGAAGGAAGCATGTCAACTACAATCGAAACCCGTGTTTAGCAAAGCATGACAGGAACAAGAAACTTACTCTACAGCTAGCAGTGGTCAGTATCCAGCTGAGCATGCTGCCGGCCGAGGTTAACAATCTGCTTGCCAAGACGAACATCGTCCTAGAGGATGGGCTGCATAAATACAAGCATGTCAAGAACACGGGTGACACCAAAAAGCTTCAGAAATAAAGAACTTACATGGTCACCCGAAGACTCCGAAGGCTCCTTCTGCGCTGACGTCCAGGCAAAAACCCTATGTTCCCCTAAGTTGGGCGAACTCGAGGAACTCGCGCCAGAGGTGGCCGCTATCTTCGGGGAAGGCTCAACTTCCACCACGTACTTACCCTTAGAGTCTACGACTCATGTGTCCTCTAGGACGCGGCAAGTGTCGGATGACGATGATGCAGACATACTTCAGCAAGCGTAAGAAGACAATCAACACAAATAAACTACAAGCTAGAATAATATTTAAATGCATCACTCAAGGCAACCAAGACTTACCCGTCAAAATAGTCGAGGTCGAAGTCCTCGTCTTGTCTGCTGCTGCAAGAGGGAGATGCTTGGCGTAAGTGACGTGCCGAGAGATGATATATATACAACTACAGAAATGAAGGAACCATTACAGAACATCGTCATGAATATAGAGATCAAAATATTCTCCGAAATATACAAAAATGAAGGAATCATTACAGAAGGCCTGTGCCATCGCCAACCCCAACGAAGCACCGGCTCCCTTCTACGTGTTCTTGTAGTCCACAGGAATGCCCTCGGCAAAGGTTTCGTCTAGGCCGTCGATATCTTCAACAAGCTTAGCCTTGGGGAGCATCTCCTCTCGAAGACGTCCAAGCACAGTCTTGGCCCTCTTCAGCGAGTCCGGAGCGGAAACGCTGTGATCTTCGACTGCTGCAATAGCACCGGCCAGGAAATCCTCGCGGGCCAGAACCTGGCGGTCGAAGTCCATTCCGGCGGCATCTACGATTGATCCTCACAAATCAGATATGGAAAAAGAGAATACAAAGAAGAAAGTTATGAACTGAGCAAAGCCACAACAAGGCATACTAGAAAGCGCTTGAGCAATAGAGAGAAGTTGTTATGCGAACGCTTTCTCTCTGTCGGCTGCAGCGGCCAACAGGTCCTCCTCGTGCCTCTTCGACTCTTGCTTGGAGTGCTCGAGGGCCTCGAGTGCTTCGTCCCGCTTGATCTCCGTTGCGCTGAGCCCCTTCTCAAGGGAACTTAGACGATGAAGAAAGGCATTATTTTCCTCTAGCAAGTGAAGGAAGCATGTCAAGTACAATCGAAACCCGTGTTTAGAAAAGCATGATAGGAACAAGAAACTTACTCTACAGCTAGCGGTGGTCAGTATCCAGCTGAGCATGCTGCCGGCCAAGGTTAACAATCTGCTTGCCAAGACGAACATCGTCCTGGAGGATGGGCTGCATAAATACAAGCGTGTCAAGAACGCGGGTGACACCAAAAAGCTTCAGAAATAAAGAACTTACATGGTCACCCGAAGGCTCCTTCTGCGCTGACGTCCGGGCAAAAACCCTATGTTCCCCTAAGTTGGGCGAACTCGAGGAACTCGCGCCAGAGGTGGCCGCTATCTTCGGGGAAGGCTCAACTTCCACCACGTACTTACCCTTAGAGTCTATGACTAATGTGTCCTCTAGGACGCGGCAAGTGTCGGATGACGATGGTGCAGACATACTTCAGCAAGCGTAAGAAGACAATCAACACAAATAAACTACAAGCTAGAACAATATTTAAATGCATCACACAAGGCAACCAAGACTTACCCGTCAAAATAGTCGAGGTCGAAGTCCTCGTCTTGTCTGCCGCTGCAAGAGGGAGATGCTTGGCGTAAGTGACGTGCCGAGAGATGATATATATACAACTACAGAAATGAAGGAACCATTACAGAACATCGTCATGAATATAGAGATCAAAATATTCTCCGAAATATACAAAAATGAAGGAATCATTACAGAAGGCTTGTGCCATCGCCAACCCCAACGAAGCACCGGCTCCCTTCTACGTGTTCTTGTAGTCCACAGGAATGCCCTCGGCAAAGGTTTCGTCTAGGCTGTCGATATCTTCAACAAGCTTGGCCTTGGGGAGCATCTCCTCTCGAAGACGTCCAAGCACGGTCTTGGCCTTCTTCAGCGAGTCCTGAGCGGAAACGCTGTGATCTTCGACTGCTGCCATAGCACCGGCCAGGACATCCTCACGGGCCAGAACCTGGCGGTCGAAGTCTATTCCGGCGGCATCTACGATTGATCCTCACAAATCAGATATGGAAAAAGAGAATCCAAAGAAGAAAATTATGAACTGAGCAAAGCCACAACAAGGCATACTAGAAAGCGCTTGAGCAATAGAGAGAAGTTGTTATGCGAACGCTTTCTCTCTGTCGGCTGCAGCGGCCAGCAGGTCCTCCTCGCACCTCTTCGACTCTTGCTTGGAGCGCTCGAGGGCCTCGAGTGCTTCGTCCCACTTGATCTCCGCTGCGTTGAGCCCCTTTTCAAGGGAACTTAGACGATGAAGAAAGGCATTGTTTTCCTCTAGCAAGTGAAGGAAGCATGTCAAGTACAATCAAAACCCGTGTTTAGCAAAGAATGACAGGAACAAGAAACTTACTCTACAGCTAGCGGTGGTCAGTATCCAGCCGAGCATGCTGCCGTCCGAGGTTAACAATCTGCTTGCCAAGACGAACATCGTCCTGGAGGATGGGCTGCATAAATACAAGCGTGTCAAGAACGCGGATGACACCAAAAAGCTTCAGAAATAAAGAACTTACGTGGTCACTCGAAGACTCCGAAGGCTCCTTCTGCGCTGACGTCTGGGCAAAAACCCTATGTTCCCCTAAGTTGGGCGGACTCGAGGAACTCGCGCCAGAGGTGGCCGCTATCTTCGGGGAAGGCTCAACTTCCACCACGTACTTACCCTTAGAGTCTATAACTCATGTGTCCTCTAGGACGCGGCAAGTGTCGGATGATGATGAGGCAGACATACTTCAGCAAGCGTAAGAAGACAATCAACACAAATAAACTACAAGCTAGAACAATATTTAAATGCATCACACAAGGCAACCAAGACTTACCCGTCAAAATAGTCGAGGTCGAAGTCCTCGTCCATCTTCTCCTTCGGCTTCTTCGGCTTCTTCAGTAGTGGAGGCGACATGCTGCGAACGGGTATCGCCGGAATGGGATATGTGGTACCAACTTTAGGCGAAGGATCCTTCAGCGCCTCCGGTGTGGATGCATCCGAATCTTCACTTTGGGCATGCTTGCGAGTGTCGCCCTCGCTGGACTTGGGGGCTCCCGGCAACTCAGTGATGGGCATAGTCGACCCCGATTCGTCCTCCTCCACAGCCTCGAGGGGGGAGGTATCCCTTCCGGCTGGGGAGGTAGCGCACTCTCCACCTTCCAGTTTTGCCATAAAATCAAATTACAATTACAAACATCCCACAGACAAATAAAGAAGAACAAAAGTTAGTAGCAAATTACCGCAGGAGGGTGGGTGAGTCGTGAGAAATGGCAGAGTGGCCGAATCCCCAAGAAGGACATCCTTCACGGTGAATTTGGTCAGTGCCCTGACTTTCTTATCCACCTCTACCGAAGACATATCCTTAAGAGATGCAGGTCGAGTCCCTCTCGCTGGTTCAGAGATACATTGGATATGCTAGTCTCGATCTTGCCGCCGCATGATAGGAAGGTGGTTTCCAAGTCTAGCGGAACCCTAGGAAGCAACACCAGTTTGTTATCTGCCCGCAACCCATCTTCCTTTATATAGGCGAGTAGGTGAGGGCACACAACACTTGTGTCCCTCTGTCCTAAACCCTAACCCTAGTTAAAGTGGGTCCAACCCATTGACACGTGTCCCTATCTGAACAAGTCCAACTTGCCAGCTTGTGATAGTCGGATCAACATCCGCCTAGTTCCACTCTCTTAAGTGTGTGACCCCACAGGCTTACAGTAAGCCGGACACAACTCAGTAATCATTCAGTCCAAGCCGTAGCTTAGTGACTTTCCGGCTAGAGCTGATAGTTGGTAGCGGCCTCTAGCAAGACTTGTCGACTCCTAGTTTCCCCAAGTGCCCTCAATGCGACGATCTGTCCGAGTCCCTTTGCCTCACGATATTGGTGATAAACCTTAGGGGAGATTCCACCATCCTAATGCCACTTTACTCTCTTCTCGTTGAAGTGATAACTGATTTCCTCCGACCTCACTAAGTCGGACTACCTCGATCAACACTTGATCGAGTAGCGCATGGCCATGCTTATGAATCATATCACACGAGAGGGCCAAGATAATATCTCTCCAAGATGGAGGGGAAAATTCCGTGTTAGTTGATCCATGTCACGTAGCTTGCTTCAAAATCGGCCCAAGACCACCCTTATTGCTCCCAGTTATGATGAGCGTTAGATGGAGTCAAAGCAGACTTTTCCATAACTCGGATCATGTGATCCCCTCAGGTCTAAGGATTCCATTGTGTTAGTCGGAGTGTATGATGGTGTGCTCATGTCCTAATAACCTTTGGATCGGTCCGGCTATCGTACCTCTTCCGACTAGTGTCAACACCCGGATTTTTAATCCCAGATGCCAATTATGCCATACATCGCAATCCCAGGATTACCATTTTTGCGAGACATAACAGATTGGATATCGTAGTATATCATCCATTACAAACCATAATAAGGTCTTACACAAATAAAGGATCTCATGATCTAGTCTTAGTACAATCAAGTAGCGGAATAAATAGTGTAGCAGTAGGGTCCATCTTTAGTGTCACAGGCAATGCTGACGATGGGAGATGATCCTAGTTGTCGTAGCCATCCTGCTGTCCTCCCTCAGGGTAGTCCTCCTCATAGTCTGGCCACGGGAATAGCCAGGAACAAAAGCCATGAGTACTCTTTAAATACTCGCGAACTATCACTAACAAGTAAGGTAGTTCTAGTAGGAATGCTAAGTTCTAAGTTTATTTGTAAAGTTAAGTTTGAAACCTAAGCTGAGTTCAGATAAAAATAAAGATAAAAATAAAGTTTGAAATCACCTAAGTGGGAACTTAGTTATCATATTCACAACCATGTTGTGGTCAAGTCATGTCACAATTCATTTCATAAGTCATTTTGAAAACAGCTGACAACGGAACAGTATGGCCACTCCAACTGTCCATAACCGCGGACGCGACTATTCGAATAGTTTGACACTCTGCAGAGGTGGTACACTTTCACCACAAAATTCGATACATCTGTAAGGGATAACCCTGAATCATCATACTTAGTATGCAGATAATCAAACATAACATATCCTTTACACACTCTAGTATAAGCACCTCCCATATGAGCTTGGCCTCCTAGCCATGACCATCTGTCATCCTGGGCAATTCATAGGTGGACAACATTGAGAGGTAGCCTCAGCTCAAACCTCTCACGCGAGGGAACTAATACTAATGCATATAAACTTCCGGCTAAGCCTTACCCAATTCAGGTATTGTGGTTGTACGGTAAAATTGGAATGGTATCGCATTCGAACCCAACCATCAGTTTTTTTATAAAAGGGCTAAGGCTCATGCCTCAACATTTTAATCATCATAAACTAGTTGTGTTTCTCAACACATGTCAAAACATCTCAATAGAATGACTCATCATTCTAAGGTTTTCACAAGTCATTTTCACCAAGTATTCCCATCTAGAGTGATCAAGTTTTGGTTTAGCTCTAAACTACTAAGTTAAGAGTGTTCACTAATGTGGGATGCTAATATCAATCTCATGCCATAGAATGACATCTAAGTCTAACTAGATAGGCCAAGTTTTATACTCTTTATGCTACCTATAAACAAGGTAAAGAACTTTGGTAAAGTAAAGAAAGTAAAGCTTGTAAATAAAACTTGGAGTAGGTATAAGTCAAAATGGTATAACCAAAGCATGCCTAAAGCATTTTCTTAGGTTATCTAGCTTAATTCTAGCTTGCTAACAATAGCTTGCCTTGGTTGGTGCAGTGATTGAAATTCTCTTCCTCCTCTTGGTAGAACTCCTCCTCCTCGTAGACTTGGTCGGTACTATCGTCTATAAATACATATGGAATACACAATCACCAAACAATACTTAACTAGTCTACTTAGCACACTAAGGCACACATTTGATGATCTATTATCGTCACAAACATCACAATGTTTAAGGAACTAGTTTTATTCTTTTTATTTGAGAAAAGTAATTTCTACTCATTAAAATTAACTAAGATTTAATATTCTCCAATTAAAATTCGGGATCATGTGGACACATGTCATCACCACATATTCTAATGCATGGGAATGTGATTAAACTGTTTGTCACATTTTATAAAGTTTAAGATTAATATTTAATGATTTAAAGTGACTAGAAATGCCTATATAGCATTATTTTGGTACTAGTCCAAGTAACTTCATGCAAACCTTAATATTATTACATATTCAGATAGGTATGGTTAAATGTGATTTTTGAGAGTTGGAATCAATTCAAAAGCTATTATGGTTGATTTTATAAAAATGTTTGAATGTGCAAAAGCTTCTGTCTTGTTATTTTATCTAGGAGATATCTATAACTCTAAATGATTTAAATCCAACGGGTTTGGATAGAGATTTTCATTAGCTTTCCAACAAAATTGGAATCACTCAATTTGGATTTGTAAAACTCCCCGAATTGATTTTTAAACTAAAGGAAGAACTAAGTCTAAGTCTCAAAAGAAAAAGAGTTATTTGAATTAAACGGGTCGCGCGGGAAATAAATGGGCCTGCCCAGTTTACTCCACACAGCGCCCGGGCTGGTTTTAAGTGAGGGCCCCACCTGTCAGTGGGACAGGGGTTGCCGAATCGGTATGGGCAAACAGTGGCCGCAGGATCATATCCTGGATCAACGGCTCACATCTATCATCCTCGCCGGAACAGTTCTCGACGGGGACAAACCCTAGCACGGTCGGTGAGGGTGCAGTGGGGACGTACCGGGGCTCCATCTAGTGCGGCGAGGCGGGCAAACGAACGAGATGACGACGGCGGTTCTCCTGGTACCGGCGACATCCCGGGAGATGGCCTGGATAACTGGCGCCCTTCTCCTCCTTCCGCGGCAGACTCCGGCGAAACTCCGGTGCTACGGGCTGCGACTTGCTTTGGTGGGGCTCTGGGAGGTTTATGAGGGGGAGTGGACGAGAGTGGTGTGAGGAAATGGTGCTGGCGTGGCTTCCTTATTTAGGCGCGGTGAGGCGGCAGTGAGGCATGGGCAGAGCTCGCCGGTGACGATGGCACAACGGGTTAGAGGCTTGGGCGGTGGCTAGGACGGTGGGCGATTCCCTGGCGGTCGTCATGGTGGTGCGCGTGCAGCGAATTGCGGTCGGGACACGTGAGCGGCGCAGTCCCCCCTTTAACAAAATTGGGTGATTTGGATCTTAATATATTGGATTAAAGTTTTGGGATGTTACAAAATCTTCCCCCCTTTAACAAAATCTTGTCCCGAGATTTAAGAAAGAAAACTAGGAACTAAAGAGATCTAGGAACCCAGTCCTAATGTAATCTTCTCGCTCCCAAGTGGCTTCTTCTTCGGTATGGTTGCTCCATTGGATCTTGAGAAATTTGATACTCCGGGTCCTGGTGGTTCCGTAAGCTTTCTCCAAGATACGGATGGGCACCTCACGATACGTCAGATCCTTGTTGATATCGACAGCTCGGTGATCGATGTTCTTGAAAACTTCAGTCTTCTCCGGCACTTCTAGGCATTTGCGAAGTAACGAGATATGGAACACATTGTGGATGGCTCACATCTCTTCTGGCAGTTCCAGTTGGTACGGTACTTCTCCTTGGCGATTTAGAATGTTGAAGGGTCCGATATATCTGGGGGCTAACTTTCCTTTCAGACTAAAATGTTGGGTTCCCTTCAATGGAGAAACCTTGAGATACACAAAATCTCCGACATTGAAAGTCAGGTCTCTCCTTCTCTTGTCAGCATAACTCTTCTGTCTGGATTGGGTGGTCTTGAGGTGCTCACGGACTTTGTGAACCTTTTCTTCGGCTTCTCGTAGGATGTCGGGTCCGAAAATCTGACTCTCTCCTACTTGCGACCAATTCAAAGGGGTACGACACTTTCTTCCATATAGGAACTCAAATGGTGCCATTTGCAAACTGGCTTGATAATTGTTGTTGTATGAGAATTCTCTGAAAGGTAGGCAATCTTCCCATTTTGATCCATACTCTAACACACAAGCTCTCAACATATCTTCTAGGATTTGGTTGACTCTTTCAGTCTGTCCATCGGTTTGTGGGTGATAAGTTGTGCTGAAATTCAGCTTGGTTCCTAATCCTTCTTGGACTTTCTGCCAAAATCTCGAGGGTAAATTGGGTTCCTTGATCTGACACTATGGTCTTGGGGGTTCCATGTAAACTGATGATTCTAGCAATGTACAACTCTGCTAGCTTCGAACTCTGGTAGGTTGTCTTGACAGGTGTAAAATGAGCTACCTTGGACAGTCTATCAACGATGACCCATATTGAGTCATTTCCCCTACTAGAAGCAGGCAAACCGGTGATAAAGTCCATTCCGACGGAATCCCATTTCCATTCTGGAATCTGCAATGGTTGCAACAGTCTTGCGGGCCTCTGATGTTCTGCTTTGACTCTCTGACATATATCACACTTGGCGATGTAGCTCCCAATTTCTCTCTTCATCTTGTGCCACCAAAATTTCTCTTTCAAATCTTGATACATCTTTGTTCCTCCAGGGTGGATAGAATAAAGAGTATCATGAGCTTCTTTCATGATAACTTGCTTCAGCTCCGAATCTTCTGGCACACAGATACGTCCTTTGTACCACATAACTCCTTCTTCGTCTTCGGTGAATCCAGGTACCTTCCTGTACCAATACGATGTTTGATTCCGTCGATACTTTCATTTCCCTTCTGGGGTTCCTTGATTTGGCTCATCAAAGTGGGTTGAAGTTAAATGCTAGCTAAAAATCCTTTGCTAACTAGCTCAGTTCTAAACTGCTCCAACTCCTCATACAAACTTGGTTGCTTCTCCTTGATCATAGTGTTTAGCCTACACGACAATCTGCTAAGAGCAGCCGCTACCACATTGGCTTTGCCAGGGTGATAGTGAATGTCAAGGTCATAATCCTTGATTAACTCTATCCATCTACTTTGCCTCATATTCAGCTCCTTCTGAGTGAAAATATACTTCAAGCTGTTGTGATCTGAATAAATCTCACAGTGATTACCCATAAGATAATGACGCCATGTCTTCAATGCCAAAACTACGGCTGCTAACTGAAGATCATGGGTAGGGTAGTTCTGCTCATGCTGCTTCAGTTGTCGAGACAGATATGCGATGACTTTGCCTTCTTGCATCAATACACATCCAAGACCAATCTTGGATGCATCACAATACACATCAAATGGCTTCTTGATATCTGGCATGATCAATATTGGGGCTGAAATCAATCTCTTCTTGAGCTCTTGGAAACTTGCTTCGCATTTGTCAATCCATTCAAACTTCTTGTCCTTCTTCAATAATTGAGTCATGGGTCTGGCGATGCTCGAAAATCCTTCTACGAACTTGCGGTAATATCCAGCTAATCCGAGAAATGCACAAACTTGGGTTTGAGTGGTTGGGGATTCACATTCTTCAACATCTTTGATCTTGGCGGGATCAACAGCGACTCCTCCGGCAGACACGATATGTCCTAGGAATCCTACTTCCTTTAGCCAAAACTCACATTTGCTGAACTTGGCATACAACCGATGCTCTCTAAGAGTTTCAAGAATGATTCTCAGATGTTGTTCATGCTCTTCTTTTGACTTGGAGTAGATAAGAATATCGTCGATAAACACTACGACAAACTTATCCGGAAAATTCATAAAGATCTTATTCATGAGGCTCATGAAATAAGAAGGGGCATTGGTTAATACAAAAGACATGACCGTATACTCGTATAATCCATAACAAGTAGTAAAGGCGGTCTTTGGAATATCCGTTGCACGAATCTTAAGTTGGTGATAACCAGTCCTAAGATCGATCTTAGAGAACACACTGGCACCAGTCAACTGATCAAATAGATCATGTATCTTTGGCAAGGGGTACTTGTTTTTGATTGTGATGTCATTCAGCTTCATGTAATCTGTGCACAAACGATTGCCTCCATCTTTCTTGTCGACGAACAAAACAGGCGATCTCCATGGCGATGCGCTTGGTTGAATCAAGCCTTTCTCCAGCATAGCATCCAATTGCTTCTTTAGTTCCACTAACTCTGAGGGGTTCATACTATAGGGTCTCTGGGCTATGGGTCCGGTTCCGGGGATTAGTTCAATAATGAACTGAATATCCCTATCCAGGGGCATACCTGGCAATTCATCTTGTTGCACTTGATTGACGGGGCAAGGTTTCAGATATATGCTCTACTGATACTCCAGAGCTACTGGTCATGGTGATGGCTTTCTTGGCACAGTCTATCAATCCTTTATGCTTTGACATCCAATCCATTCCAGTACTAGTTCCAAACCTTTGGTTCCAAGTACTATTAGGTTGGCATAAAAATCTATTCCATGTATTCTGATAGCACAACTTTGCAAATTTTTCTAGATTTTGTAGTTGAACCATGGATTTGAACTATCATGACATGCTTCAAGTTGGTTGGGTGAATCTTACTAGTGTATGCAAATTCTTCAGTGACAAATGAGTGCGATGCTCTAGAATCAAACAACACTCTTGCTAAAACTGAGTTGGACAGAAAACATACCCAGCACTACATCGGGCGCTTCTTGGGCTTCCTTGGCATTCATGTGGAAGAGACGGCCGTTGCGGTTGTGAGGGTTCCCTGGGGCGAATCTTCTTCCTGGTTGAACACGACGCTGTTGTTGAGCTGGGCCATTCACATTGGCAGTGGCGGCAATCTTCTTGGGACACTCATTTGAGTAGTGACCCTTCAATCCACACTCGAAACAAGTAATCTAAGACTTGTCTTTTGCTGCCACGGGCACAACATTGCTTCCAGTTCTGGGTGCAGTGTTGTTGTTGTTGTGCTTGGAAGGGGCACAGTTGAAATTGCTGGAGTTGCTGGGGTGATTGTTGTTTCCTCCGGACTTCACATTTCCTCCGCTACGGTTGGGGTAGCTTGGGCAAGACATTGGGGGTCGATTGTTCCACGGTGCATATTCGACAGATGGGTTGGGACGGTACTTCTGGTGACTGCTGGATCCATCTTGGTGCATCATCCGACATTTGTGGTTGTCGTTTGCTTGATTAATCTTCCCTTCCATATGAATGGCAGAGTCGACTAGCTCTTCGAGATCCTCGAAATGGATGTTGACGAGGACAGTCTGCATCTCATCATGGAGTCCGTTCAGGAATCTCTCCTTCTTCTTGGCCTACGTGTTGATCTCATCAGGTGCATATCTGGTGAGGGACAAGAATCTATCACGGTACTCCACTACAGTCATTCTGCCTTGCTTTAACTCTCTGAATTCATCTCTCATTCGGGTGACTAGACCCTGCGGCACGTGGGTGCGGCTGAACTTGACTTTGAAGGCTTCCCATGTCATCACTTGACCATGGTTCATTGTGCGGGTGCTGTTCCACCATGCTCTTGCATCTCCGGCCAAGTAGTGGGTGGCAAAAAGAACTTTCTCGTTGGCATCTACTCCGGCTACTTCTAAGTTGTTCTCCATTGTCTGCAACCAATCATCAAAATCTAGTGGGTCTTCAGATTTGCTAAAGATTGGAGGATTGGTATTCTGGAAGTTTTTGAGTTTGGATCCATGATGATCCTGATTTCCATGATTCTGATTGTTATGAGCCATTTGGGCGATCTGCTACAGGGTAGCTAGATTTGCTTGGCGCTCCGCCCTACTAGCTTGACGGTCTGCGATGAGAGTCTTCAGAATCTGCAGCATTGGGTCTTGCGATGAGCTGCTCCCTCCTTGCTTTCCACGAGTCATCTGAATATTGAGATAGATAAAGGGGTAAGAGGGAAAGTTCTAAGGTTTATGGTTTTGGTTTCAAGGCTAAACTTTGAGTTTGACTCAGGCTTTGCAACTAACTTCTTTTCATTCATTCAAGCAAAGCACATGATACAAACACACACACACACCACAACATAAGGAAAACAGATGGTTTTAAGAACCATTCTGTAAGCTACGATACAATGGGACCGATACTCATCACTCCTACGATAGTGCTTTAGTGCATCTACTCATCATCGATGAAGTCGGAGTCATCCTCGTCAGTGTAGAAGTCCATAGCATCATCCTCCAGAGAGTGATCATCATTGCTGGGGTAGGAGTCAATATCCCCTTGGATATCTTCAGCTTCCTCTTCTTCTTCTTTTGCTGCAAGCTGAGCTTCTTGCTCCTTGATGGTCTTCCCAAGGTCGGCTACCTTCTTGCGAAGACGGTCGATGGTGCGATCCTTCTTTGCGCGTTGACAGTGAAGACACTGACGATCCTTGACTAGTAGCGAGAAAGTCTGGGCCTTTTGGGCGGCAATGGCGAGGTTGTGGTTGGCGAACTCTCTAGCATTGTCCAATTCCTTTTGTCGGTCGTACATCAGGAAATCGAGGTTCTCCACTTGACGTTTCAATATTGGGTGACTTGGCATCTCTAGAGGCATTCCCATAGAGTCACGCCTTGCATAGTGAACAAAGCGGGTTCCTTGGATTAGGTTGACACTCTGGGCACAAAGACGAGCAAGAGCTTCATGCATTGCCCTGGCTAATCCATCTAGCCAGTTGTTCTCTCTCACGGAGAACTGAATCCTCTCAGACATTGGTGCTTCTAACTTGCCTCGAAGATCAGCAACTACTAGCCATTGTAAATCTCCTCCTGGTGGACTAGGGAGTTGAGCTCCAAGAAATTCCGGATGAGGATGCTCCAAGTACTCAGACAGTGAATCCAGATCCCTCTCGAAGATCAGTTGGCCTCTGTTGCCCAACTGGTAGAACTTGATGTACTGAACTTCCATCTATAAGAATTTAGGATGAGAAAGTTAGTGAAGTGATCAAGTGTGTCAAAGTTTTATGTAGTAATGTAAGAATTTGGAGGAACATGAACTTTTTTGAGAGAAAGAATCTCAAGGATTAGAGAGGAAATAGTTTTCACAAATACTCACTTTGGTTTTGAAACTAAGTTTTTGTTTCGGACGTCCGTTCTAACTAGGGTCTCCTATTGTCAGGGTGGCCCTTATACCAACTTGTCAACACCCGGATTTTTAATCCCAAATGCCTGTTATGCCATACATCGCAATCCCAGGATTACCATTTTTGCGAGACATAACAGATTGGATATCACACTATATCATCCATTACAAACCATAATAAGGACTTACACAAATAAAGGACCTCATGAATAAATAGTGTAGCGGTGGGGTCCATCTTCAGTGTCACAGGAAATGCTGACGATGGAAGATGATCCTAGTTGTCATAGTCGTCCTACTGTCCTCCCTCAGGGTAGTCCTCCTCATAGTCTGGCCACGGGAATAGCCAAGGACAAAAGCCATGAGTACTCTTTAAGTACTCGCAAACTATCACTAACAAGTAAGGTAGTTCTAGTAGGAATGCTAAGTTCTAAGTTTATTTGTAAAGTTAAGTTTGAAACCTAAGTTGAGTTAAAAAACAAAGAATGATAAAAATAGAGTTTGAAATCACCTAAGTGGGAACTTAGTTATCATATTCACAACCATGTTGTGGTCAAGTCATGTCACAATTCATTTCATAAGTCATTTTGAAAACAGCTGACAACGGAACAGTATGGCCACTCCAACTGTCCATAACCGCGGACGCGACTATTCGAATAGTTTGACACTCTGCAGAGGTGGTACACTTTCACCACAAAATTCGATACATCTGTAAGGGATAACCCTGAATCATCATACTTAGTATGCAGATAATCAAACATAACATATCCTTTACACACTCTAGTATAAGCACCTCCCATATGAGCTTGGCCTCCTAGCCATGACCATCTGTCATCCTGGGCAATTCATAGGTGGACAACATTGAGAGGTAGCCTCAGCTCAAACCTCTCACGCGAGGGAACTAATACTAATGCATATAAACTTCCGGCTAAGCCTTACCCAATTCAGGTATTGTGGTTGTACGGTAAAATTGGAATGGTATCGCATTCGAACCCAACCATCAGTTTTTTTATAAAAGGGCTAAGGCTCATGCCTCAACATTTTAATCATCATAAACTAGTTGTGTTTCTCAACACATGTCAAAACATCTCAATAGAATGACTCATCATTCTAAGGTTTTCACAAGTCATTTTCACCAAGTATTCCCATCTAGAGTGATCAAGTTTTGGTTTAGCTCTAAACTACTAAGTTAAGAGTGTTCACTAATGTGGGATGCTAATATCAATCTCATGCCATAGAATGACATCTAAGTCTAACTAGATAGGCCAAGTTTTATACTCTTTATGCTACCTATAAACAAGGTAAAGAACTTTGGTAAAGTAAAGAAAGTAAAGCTTGTAAATAAAACTTGGAGTAGGTATAAGTCAAAATGGTATAACCAAAGCATGCCTAAAGCATTTTCTTAGGTTATCTAGCTTAATTCTAGCTTGCTAACAATAGCTTGCCTTGGTTGGTGCAGTGATTGAAATTCTCTTCCTCCTCTTGGTAGAACTCCTCCTCCTCGTAGACTTGGTCGGTACTATCGTCTATAAATACATATGGAATACACAATCACCAAACAATACTTAACTAGTCTACTTAGCACACTAAGGCACACATTTGATGATCTATTATCGTCACAAACATCACAATGTTTAAGGAACTAGTTTTATTCTTTTTATTTGAGAAAAGTAATTTCTACTCATTAAAATTAACTAAGATTTAATATTCTCCAATTAAAATTCGGGATCATGTGGACACATGTCATCACCACATATTCTAATGCATGGGAATGTGATTAAACTGTTTGTCACATTTTATAAAGTTTAAGATTAATATTTAATGATTTAAAGTGACTAGAAATGCCTATATAGCATTATTTTGGTACTAGTCCAAGTAACTTCATGCAAACCTTAATATTATTACATATTCAGATAGGTATGGTTAAATGTGATTTTTGAGAGTTGGAATCAATTCAAAAGCTATTATGGTTGATTTTATAAAAATGTTTGAATGTGCAAAAGCTTCTGTCTTGTTATTTTATCTAGGAGATATCTATAACTCTAAATGATTTAAATCCAACGGGTTTGGATAGAGATTTTCATTAGCTTTCCAACAAAATTGGAATCACTCAATTTGGATTTGTAAAACTCCCCGAATTGATTTTTAAACTAAAGGAAGAACTAAGTCTAAGTCTCAAAAGAAAAAGAGTTATTTGAATTAAACGGGTCGCGCGGGAAATAAATGGGCCTGCCCAGTTTACTCCACACAGCGCCCGGGCTGGTTTTAAGTGAGGGCCCCACCTGTCAGTGGGACAGGGGTTGCCGAATCGGTATGGGCAAACAGTGGCCGCAGGATCATATCCTGGATCAACGGCTCACATCTATCATCCTCGCCGGAACAGTTCTCGACGGGGACAAACCCTAGCACGGTCGGTGAGGGTGCAGTGGGGACGTACCGGGGCTCCATCTAGTGCGGCGAGGCGGGCAAACGAACGAGATGACGACTGGCGGTTCTCCTGGTACCGGCGACATCCCGGGAGATGGCCTGGATAACTGGCGCCCTTCTCCTCCTTCCGCGGCAGACTCCGGCGAAACTCCGGTGCTACGGGCTGCGACTTGCTTTGGTGGGGCTCTGGGAGGTTTATGAGGGGGAGTGGACGAGAGTGGTGTGAGGAAATGGTGCTGGCGTGGCTTCCTTATTTAGGCGCGGTGAGGCGGCAGTGAGGCATGGGCAGAGCTCGCCGGTGACGATGGCACAACGGGTTAGAGGCTTGGGCGGTGGCTAGGACGGTGGGCGATTCCCTGGCGGTCGTCATGGTGGTGCGCGTGCAGCGAATTGCGGTCGGGACACGTGAGCGGCGCAGCGAGCACGATGTCTCTGTTGACGGCGAACTTTGCGGTGGCCGGCGACTACGGGGCATGGTCAGGTAACTGGGTGTTTCTGGTAGCTTCCTGAGGCGGTGGTGATCATGTGGGTGGGAAGCGAGAGCGAGGCGGGGTCTGGTTGAACGGGGACCATGCGCGCTCTGCGGGCGGTGTCGGCATGGCAGACACGTTCCGGGCGCTGCGGTTCCTGGCTTCTCCTCGCTATGTCCTCGAGCTGGGCTGGCCTAGAGGGGGAGGTGGTCCACGAGCGACGCGTTGGGCAAGGTGGGCTAGGTTGGCGGGGTCAGGGGCGCGTTGTCGCCGTTGAGGGGGCACAAGGTGCTCGGCATTGATGGCCATGCCCATTAGGTCATGGGCACAGTGGTTGCCGGGCTAGAAAAGGGTAGGGGATGCACTAGAGAGGTTTTGGGGGCAATGTGGGAGACAAGTTTGGCCAGAACACTGCTCACACTAGTGTTTTTGGTTTTTATCTGATCTGTGCACTCCAAGAGTTTGACAAAATGGCTGAAATAAATCAAATTTGGAATTGGATGAAATTTGGTGGAGTTGTTTGTCACATGCTTAAGCATCTCTGCTTGCTATGGATTGGTTAAATTGAAGTCATTTGAGTGGTTTTTGAAAAAGGGTGATCTATACATATGAACTAGATTCCATTTTCAAATGTCATTTAAATTTAGAGTTTGAAAGTTTTTGGAAGATCACAAAGTGGGCCTTGGTACATCTTAACTTGTACTAGCAAGGGGTGCAAAGATCCACATTTGTTTCTTTTTGAAATTGAGTTCTAGGAATACCCAAAGTGGGCTAGTTGATGAAAATGGCAAAAGTGACCATTCCCTTTATTAATTGTATTTGATTTATTTTTCTTTGGTTTTTGCTTGGGATTGATCTAGATGATGTGGCATTCATCTTAGAATCATTTTACAACCATTAGAACAAACAATCATGGCATTTCAAAACAACTCCTATTTAATGCAACACTCATATGCATGCTTAAAGATTTTAAATGAGAAAAAGTTTTTGTTAACCCTAAATTGGGTGATTTGGATCTTAATATATTGGATTAAAGTTTTGGGATGTTACAAAATCTTCCCCCCTTTAACAAAATCTTGTCCCGAGATTTAAGAAAGAAAACTAGGAACTAAAGAGATCTAGGAACCCAGTCCTAATGTAATCTTCTCGCTCCCAAGTGGCTTCTTCTTCGGTATGGTTGCTCCATTGGATCTTGAGAAATTTGATACTCCGGGTCCTGGTGGTTCCGTAAGCTTTCTCCAAGATACGGATGGGCACCTCACGATACGTCAGATCCTTGTTGATATCGACAGCTCGGTGATCGATGTTCTTGAAAACTTCAGTCTTCTCCGGCACTTCTAGGCATTTGCGAAGTAACGAGATATGGAACACATTGTGGATGGCTCACATCTCTTCTGGCAGTTCCAGTTGGTACGGTACTTCTCCTTGGCGATTTAGAATGTTGAAGGGTCCGATATATCTGGGGGCTAACTTTCCTTTCAGACTAAAATGTTGGGTTCCCTTCAATGGAGAAACCTGGAGATACACAAAATCTCCGACATTGAAAGTCAGGTCTCTCCTTCTCTTGTCAGCATAACTCTTCTGTCTGGATTGGGTGGTCTTGAGGTGCTCACGGACTTTGTGAACCTTTTCTTCGGCTTCTCGTAGGATGTCGGGTCCGAAAATCTGACTCTCTCCTACTTGCGACCAATTCAAAGGGGTACGACACTTTCTTCCATATAGGAACTCAAATGGTGCCATTTGCAAACTGGCTTGATAATTGTTGTTGTATGAGAATTCTCTGAAAGGTAGGCAATCTTCCCATTTTGATCCATACTCTAACACACAAGCTCTCAACATATCTTCTAGGATTTGGTTGACTCTTTCAGTCTGTCCATCGGTTTGTGGGTGATAAGTTGTGCTGAAATTCAGCTTGGTTCCTAATCCTTCTTGGACTTTCTGCCAAAATCTCGAGGTAAATTGGGTTCCTTGATCTGACACTATGGTCTTGGGGGTTCCATGTAAACTGATGATTCTAGCAATGTACAACTCTGCTAGCTTCGAACTCTGGTAGGTTGTCTTGACTAGGTGTAAAATGAGCTACCTTGGACAGTCTATCAACGATGACCCATATTGAGTCATTTCCCCTACTAGAAGCAGGCAAACCGGTGATAAAGTCCATTCCGACGGAATCCCATTTCCATTCTGGAATCTGCAATGGTTGCAACAGTCTTGCGGGCCTCTGATGTTCTGCTTTGACTCTCTGACATATATCACACTTGGCGATGTAGCTCCCAATTTCTCTCTTCATCTTGTGCCACCAAAATTTCTCTTTCAAATCTTGATACATCTTTGTTCCTCCAGGGTGGATAGAATAAAGAGTATCATGAGCTTCTTTCATGATAACTTGCTTCAGCTCCGAATCTTCTGGCACACAGATACGTCCTTTGTACCACATAACTCCTTCTTCGTCTTCGGTGAATCCAGGTACCTTCCTGTACCAATACGATGTTTGATTCCGTCGATACTTTCATTTCCCTTCTGGGGTTCCTTGATTTGGCTCATCAAAGTGGGTTGAAGTTAAATGCTAGCTAAAAATCCTTTGCTAACTAGCTCAGTTCTAAACTGCTCCAACTCCTCATACAAACTTGGTTGCTTCTCCTTGATCATAGTGTTTAGCCTACACGACAATCTGCTAAGAGCAGCCGCTACCACATTGGCTTTGCCAGGGTGATAGTGAATGTCAAGGTCATAATCCTTGATTAACTCTATCCATCTACTTTGCCTCATATTCAGCTCCTTCTGAGTGAAAATATACTTCAAGCTGTTGTGATCTGAATAAATCTCACAGTGATTACCCATAAGATAATGACGCCATGTCTTCAATGCCAAAACTACGGCTGCTAACTGAAGATCATGGGTAGGGTAGTTCTGCTCATGCTGCTTCAGTTGTCGAGACAGATATGCGATGACTTTGCCTTCTTGCATCAATACACATCCAAGACCAATCTTGGATGCATCACAATACACATCAAATGGCTTCTTGATATCTGGCATGATCAATATTGGGGCTGAAATCAATCTCTTCTTGAGCTCTTGGAAACTTGCTTCGCATTTGTCAATCCATTCAAACTTCTTGTCCTTCTTCAATAATTGAGTCATGGGTCTGGCGATGCTCGAAAATCCTTCTACGAACTTGCGGTAATATCCAGCTAATCCGAGAAATGCACAAACTTGGGTTTGAGTGGTTGGGGATTCACATTCTTCAACATCTTTGATCTTGGCGGGATCAACAGCGACTCCTCCGGCAGACACGATATGTCCTAGGAATCCTACTTCCTTTAGCCAAAACTCACATTTGCTGAACTTGGCATACAACCGATGCTCTCTAAGAGTTTCAAGAATGATTCTCAGATGTTGTTCATGCTCTTCTTTTGACTTGGAGTAGATAAGAATATCGTCGATAAACACTACGACAAACTTATCCGGAAAATTCATAAAGATCTTATTCATGAGGCTCATGAAATAAGAAGGGGCATTGGTTAATACAAAAGACATGACCGTATACTCGTATAATCCATAACAAGTAGTAAAGGCGGTCTTTGGAATATCCGTTGCACGAATCTTAAGTTGGTGATAACCAGTCCTAAGATCGATCTTAGAGAACACACTGGCACCAGTCAACTGATCAAATAGATCATGTATCTTTGGCAAGGGGTACTTGTTTTTGATTGTGATGTCATTCAGCTTCATGTAATCTGTGCACAAACGATTGCCTCCATCTTTCTTGTCGACGAACAAAACAGGCGATCTCCATGGCGATGCGCTTGGTTGAATCAAGCCTTTCTCCAGCATAGCATCCAATTGCTTCTTTAGTTCCACTAACTCTGAGGGGTTCATACTATAGGGTCTCTGGGCTATGGGTCCGGTTCCGGGGATTAGTTCAATAATGAACTGAATATCCCTATCCAGGGGCATACCTGGCAATTCATCTTGTTGCACTTGATTGACGGGGCAAGGTTTCAGATATATGCTCTACTGATACTCCAGAGCTACTGGTCATGGTGATGGCTTTCTTGGCACAGTCTATCAATCCTTTATGCTTTGACATCCAATCCATTCCAGTACTAGTTCCAAACCTTTGGTTCCAAGTACTATTAGGTTGGCATAAAAATCTATTCCATGTATTCTGATAGCACAACTTTGCAAATTTTTCTAGATTTTGTAGTTGAACCATGGATTTGAACTATCATGACATGCTTCAAGTTGGTTGGGTGAATCTTACTAGTGCATGCAAATTCTTCAGTGACAAATGAGTGCGATGCTCTAGAATCAAACAACACTCTTGCTAAAACTGAGTTGGACAGAAAACATACCCAGCACTACATCGGGCGCTTCTTGGGCTTCCTTGGCATTCATGTGGAAGAGACGGCCGTTGCGGTTGTGAGGGTTCCCTGGGGCGAATCTTCTTCCTGGTTGAACACGACGCTGTTGTTGAGCTGGGCCATTCACATTGGCAGTGGCGGCAATCTTCTTGGGACACTCATTTGAGTAGTGACCCTTCAATCCACACTCGAAACAAGTAATCTAAGACTTGTCTTTTGCTGCCACGGGCACAACATTGCTTCCAGTTCTGGGTGCAGTGTTGTTGTTGTTGTGCTTGGAAGGGGCACAGTTGAAATTGCTGGAGTTGCTGGGGTGATTGTTGTTTCCTCCGGACTTCACATTTCCTCCGCTACGGTTGGGGTAGCTTGGGCAAGACATTGGGGGTCGATTGTTCCACGGTGCATATTCGACAGATGGGTTGGGACGGTACTTCTGGTGACTGCTGGATCCATCTTGGTGCATCATCCGACATTTGTGGTTGTCGTTTGCTTGATTAATCTTCCCTTCCATATGAATGGCAGAGTCGACTAGCTCTTCGAGATCCTCGAAATGGATGTTGACGAGGACAGTCTGCATCTCATCATGGAGTCCGTTCAGGAATCTCTCCTTCTTCTTGGCCTACGTGTTGATCTCATCAGGTGCATATCTGGTGAGGGACAAGAATCTATCACGGTACTCCACTACAGTCATTCTGCCTTGCTTTAACTCTCTGAATTCATCTCTCATTCGGGTGACTAGACCCTGCGGCACGTGGGTGCGGCTGAACTTGACTTTGAAGGCTTCCCATGTCATCACTTGACCATGGTTCATTGTGCGGGTGCTGTTCCACCATGCTCTTGCATCTCCGGCCAAGTAGTGGGTGGCAAAAAGAACTTTCTCGTTGGCATCTACTCCGGCTACTTCTAAGTTGTTCTCCATTGTCTGCAACCAATCATCAAAATCTAGTGGGTCTTCAGATTTGCTAAAGATTGGAGGATTGGTATTCTGGAAGTTTTTGAGTTTGGATCCATGATGATCCTGATTTCCATGATTCTGATTGTTATGAGCCATTTGGGCGATCTGCTACAGGGTAGCTAGATTTGCTTGGCGCTCCGCCCTACTAGCTTGACGGTCTGCGATGAGAGTCTTCAGAATCTGCAGCATTGGGTCTTGCGATGAGCTGCTCCCTCCTTGCTTTCCACGAGTCATCTGAATATTGAGATAGATAAAGGGGTAAGAGGGAAAGTTCTAAGGTTTATGGTTTTGGTTTCAAGGCTAAACTTTGAGTTTGACTCAGGCTTTGCAACTAACTTCTTTTCATTCATTCAAGCAAAGCACATGATACAAACACACACACACACCACAACATAAGGAAAACAGATGGTTTTAAGAACCATTCTGTAAGCTACGATACAATGGGACCGATACTCATCACTCCTACGATAGTGCTTTAGTGCATCTACTCATCATCGATGAAGTCGGAGTCATCCTCGTCAGTGTAGAAGTCCATAGCATCATCCTCCAGAGAGTGATCATCATTGCTGGGGTAGGAGTCAATATCCCCTTGGATATCTTCAGCTTCCTCTTCTTCTTCTTTTGCTGCAAGCTGAGCTTCTTGCTCCTTGATGGTCTTCCCAAGGTCGGCTACCTTCTTGCGAAGACGGTCGATGGTGCGATCCTTCTTTGCGCGTTGACAGTGAAGACACTGACGATCCTTGACTAGTAGCGAGAAAGTCTGGGCCTTTTGGGCGGCAATGGCGAGGTTGTGGTTGGCGAACTCTCTAGCATTGTCCAATTCCTTTTGTCGGTCGTACATCAGGAAATCGAGGTTCTCCACTTGACGTTTCAATATTGGGTGACTTGGCATCTCTAGAGGCATTCCCATAGAGTCACGCCTTGCATAGTGAACAAAGCGGGTTCCTTGGATTAGGTTGACACTCTGGGCACAAAGACGAGCAAGAGCTTCATGCATTGCCCTGGCTAATCCATCTAGCCAGTTGTTCTCTCTCACGGAGAACTGAATCCTCTCAGACATTGGTGCTTCTAACTTGCCTCGAAGATCAGCAACTACTAGCCATTGTAAATCTCCTCCTGGTGGACTAGGGAGTTGAGCTCCAAGAAATTCCGGATGAGGATGCTCCAAGTACTCAGACAGTGAATCCAGATCCCTCTCGAAGATCAGTTGGCCTCTGTTGCCCAACTGGTAGAACTTGATGTACTGAACTTCCATCTATAAGAATTTAGGATGAGAAAGTTAGTGAAGTGATCAAGTGTGTCAAAGTTTTATGTAGTAATGTAAGAATTTGGAGGAACATGAACTTTTTTGAGAGAAAGAATCTCAAGGATTAGAGAGGAAATAGTTTTCACAAATACTCACTTTGGTTTTGAAACTAAGTTTTTGTTTCGGACGTCCGTTCTAACTAGGGTCTCCTATTGTCAGGGTGGCCCTTATACCAACTTGTCAACACCCGGATTTTTAATCCCAAATGCCTGTTATGCCATACATCGCAATCCCAGGATTACCATTTTTGCGAGACATAACAGATTGGATATCACACTATATATCATCCATTACAAACCATAATAAGGACTTACACAAATAAAGGACCTCATGAATAAATAGTGTAGCGGTGGGGTCCATCTTCAGTGTCACAGGAAATGCTGACGATGGAAGATGATCCTAGTTGTCATAGTCGTCCTACTGTCCTCCCTCAGGGTAGTCCTCCTCATAGTCTGGCCACGGGAATAGCCAAGGACAAAAGCCATGAGTACTCTTTAAGTACTCGCAAACTATCACTAACAAGTAAGGTAGTTCTAGTAGGAATGCTAAGTTCTAAGTTTATTTGTAAAGTTAAGTTTGAAACCTAAGTTGAGTTAAAAAACAAAGAATGATAAAAATAGAGTTTGAAATCACCTAAGTGGGAACTTAGTTATCATAGTCACAACCATGTTGTGGTCAAGTCATGTCACAATTCATTTCATAAGTCATTTTGAAAACAGCTGACAACGGAACAGTATGGCCACTCCAACTGTCCATAACCGCGGACGCGACTATTCGAATAGTTTGACACTCTGCAGAGGTGGTACACTTTCACCACAAAATTCGATACATCTGTAAGGGATAAACCCTGAATCATCATACTTAGTATGCAGATAATCAAACATAACATATCCTTTACACACTCTAGTATAAGCACCTCCCTATGAGCTTGGCCTCCTAGCCATGACCATCTGTCATCCTGGGCACTTCATAGGGTGGACAACATTGAGAGGTAGCCTCAGCTCAAACCTCTCACGCGAGGGAACTAATACTAATGCATATAAACTTCCGGCTAAGCCTTACCCAATTCAGGTATTTGTGGTTGTACTGTAAATTGGAATGGTATCGCATCGAACCCAACCATCAGTTTTTTTATAAAAGGGCTAAGGCTCATGCCTCAACATTTTCATCATCATAAACAGTTGTGTTTCTCAACACATGTCAAAACATCTCAATAGAATGACTCATCATTCTAAGGTTTTCACAAGTCATTTTCACCAAGTATTCCCATCTAGAGTGATCAAGTTTTGGTTTAGCTCTAAACTACTAAGTTAAGAGTGTTCACTAATGTGGGATGCTAATATCAATCTCATGCCATAGAATGACATCTAAGTCTAACTAGATAGGCCAAGTTTTATACTCTTTATGCTACCTATAAACAAGGTAAAGAACTTTGGTAAAGTAAAGAAAGTAAAGCCTTGGAGTAGGTATAAGTCAAAATGGTATAACCAAAGCATGCCTATGCATTTCTTAGGTATCTAGCTTAATTCTAGCTTTCTAACAATAGCTTGCCTTGGTTGGCAGTGATTGAAATTCTTTCCTCCTCTTGGTAGAACTCCTCCTCCTCGTAACTTGGTCGGTACTATCGTCTATAAATACATACGGAATACACAATCACCAAACAACTTAACTGTCTACTTAGCACACTAAGGCACACATTTGACGATCTATTATCTTCATGCATTGTTTAATGAACTAGGAGAAGTAAATTCTACTCATTGAAATTAACTAAGATTTAATATTCTCCAATTAAATCTCCTCATGTGGACACATGTCATCACCACATATTCTAATGCATGGGAAGTAATGTTGGATCACATCTTATAAAGTTTAGATTAATATTTAATGATTTAAAGTGACTAGAATGCCTATATAGCATTATTTTGGACTAGTCCAAGTCACTGAATGCAAACCTTAATATTTTACATATTCAGATAGGTATGGTTAAATGTGATTTTTGAGAGTTGGAATCTCAAGGATTAGAGAGGAAAAAATTTTGACAAATACTCACTTTGGTTTTGAAACTAAGTTTTTGTTTCGGACGTCCGTTCTAACTAGGGTCTCCTATTGTCAGGGTGGCCCTTATACCAACTTGTCAACACCCGGATTTTTAATCCCAAATGCCTGTTATGCCATAATCGCAATCCCAGGATTACCATTTTGCGAGACATAACAGATTGGATATCACACTAATCACACTATATCATCCATTACAAACCATAATAAGGACTTACACAAATAAAGGACCTCATGAATAAATAGTGTAGCGGTGGGGTCCATCTTCAGTGTCACAGGAAATGCTGACGATGGAAGATGATCCTAGTTGTCATAGTCGTCCTACTGTCCTCCCTCAGGGTAGTCCTCCTCATAGTCTGCCACGGAATAGCCAAGGACAAAAGCATGAGTACTCTTTAAGTACTCGCAAACTATCACTAACAAGTAAGGTAGTTCTAGTAGGAATGCTAAGTTCTAAGTTATTGTAAAGTTAAGTTTGAAACCTAAGTTGAGTAAAAAACAAGAATGATAAAAATAGAGTTGAAATCACCTAAGTGGGAACTTAGTTATCATATCACAACCATGTTGTGGTCAAGTCATGTCACAATTCATTTCAAAAGTCATTTTGAAAACAGCTGACAACGGAACAGTATGGCCACTCCAACTGTCCATAACCGTGGACGCGGCTATTCGAATAGTTTGACACTCTGCGGAGGTGGTACACTTTCACCACAAAATTCGATACATCTGTCAGGGATAACCCTGAATCATCATACTTAGTATGCAGATAATCAAACATAACCTTCCTTTACACACTCTAGTATAAGCACCTCTCCTATGAGCTTGGCCTCCCAGCCATGACCATCTGTCATCCTGGGCACTTCATAGGTGGACAACATTGAGAGGTAGCCTCAGCTCAAACCTCTCCAGCGAGGGAACTAATACTAATGCATATAAACTTCCGGCTAAGCCTTACCCAATTCAGGTATTGTGGTTTGTACAGTAAAATTGGAATGGTATCGCATCCAAACCCAACCATCAGTTTTTTTTATAAAAGGGCTAAGGCTCATGCCTCAACATTTTCATCATCATAAACCAGTTGTGTTTCTCAACACATGTCAAAACATCTCAATAGAATGACTCATCATTCCAAGGTTTTCACAAGTCATTTTCACCAAGTATTCCCATCTAGAGTGATCAAGTTTTGGTTTAGCTCTAAACTACTAAGTTAAGAGTGTTCACTAATGTGGGATGCTAATATCAATCTCATGCCATAGAATGACATCTAAGTCTAACTAGATAGGCCAAGTTTTATACTCTTTATGCTACCTATAAACAAGGTAAAGAACTTTGGTAAAGTAAAGAAAGTAAAGCTTGTAAATAAAACTTGGAGTAGGTATAAGTCAAAATGGTATAACCAAACCATGCCTAATGCATTTGCTTAGGTCATCTAGCTTAATTGTAGCTTTCTAACAATAGCTTGCCTTGGTTGGTGCAGTGATTGAAATTCTCTTCCTCCTCCTCTTGGTAGAACTCCTCCTCCTCGTAAACTTGGTCGGTACTATCGTCTATAAATACATACGGAATACACAATCACCAAACAATACTTAACTAGTCTACTTAGCACACTAAGGCACACATTTGATGATCTATTATCATCACAAACATCACAATGTTTAATGAACTAGTTTTATTCTTTTTATTTGAGAAAAGTAATTTCTACTCATTGAAATTAACTAAGATTTAATATTCTCCAATTAAAATATGGGATCATGTGGACACATGTCATCACCACATATTCTAATGCATGGGAATGTGATTTAAATGTTGGATCACATCTTATAAAGTTTAAGATTAATATTTAATGATATAAAGTGACTAGAAATGCCTATATAGCATTATTTTGGTACTAGTCCAAGTCACTGCATGCAAACCTTAATATTATTACATATTCAGATCGGTATGGTTAAATGTGATTTTTGAGAGTTGGAATCAACTCAAAAGCTATTATGGTTGATTTTATAAAAATGTTTGAATGTGCAAAAGCTTTTGTCTTGTTATTTTATCTAGGAGAGATATATAACTCTAAATGATTTAAATCCAACGGGCTTGGATAGATATTTTCATTAGATTTCCAACAAAATTCGAATCAGTCAATTTGGATTGGTAAAACTCCCGGAATTGATTTTTAAACTAAAGGACAGAACTAAGTCTAAGTCTGAAAAGAAAAAGAGTTATTTGAATTAAACGGGCCGCGCGGGAAATAAATGGGCCGGCCTAGTTTACTCCACACAGCGCCCGGGCTGGTTTTAAGTGAGGGCCCCACCTGTCAGTGGGACAGGGGTTGTCGAACCGGTATGGGCAAACGGTGGCCGCAGGATCAGATCCTAGATCAACGGATCACATCTATCGTCCTCGCCGGAACAGTTCTCGACGGGGACGAACCCTAGCACGGTCGGTGAGGGAGCAGTGGGGACGTACCGGGGCTCCATCTAGTGCGGCGAGGCGGGAAAACGAGCGAGACGACAACGGCGGTTCTCCTGGTACCGGCGGCGTCCCGGGAGATGGCCTGGATCACTGGCGCCTTTCTCCTCCTTCCGTGGCAGACTCCAGCGAAATTTCGGCGCTACGGGCTACGGCTTGCTCCGGTGGGGCTCTGGGAGGTTTCTGAGGGGGAGTGGATGAGAGTGGTGTGAGGAAACGGTGCTGGGGTGGCTTCCTTACATAGGCGCGGCGAGGCGGCAGTGAGGCATGGGCGGAGCTCGCCGGTGACAATGGCACAATGGGCTAGAGGCTTGGGCGGTGGGCTAGGACGGTGGGCGGTTCCCTGGCGGTCGTCATGGCCGTGCACGTGCAGTGAATTGCGGTCAGGAGACGTGAGCGGCACGACGCGCACGATGTCTCTGTCGACAGCGAACTTTGCGGTGGCCGGCGACTACGGGGCACGGTCGGGGAAATGGGCGTGTCTGCTAGCTTCCTGGGGCGGTGGTGATCATGTAGGTGGGCGGCGAGAGTGAGGCGGGGTCTGGTTGAGTGGGGACCGTGCACGCTCTGCGGGCGGCGTCGGCATGGCAGACACGTTCCGGGCGCGGCGGTTCCTGGCTTCTCCTCGCTCTGTCCTCGAGTTGGGGCTGGCCTAGAGGGGAAGGTGGTCCACGAGCGACGCGTTGGGCAAGGTGGGCTAGGCTGGCGGCGTCAGGGGCGCGCTGTCGCCGGTGAGGGGGCGCAAGGTGCTGAGCATTGATAGCCATGCCCATTTGGTCGTGAGCACAGTGGTTTGCCGGGCTAGAAAAGGGTAGGGGATGCACTAGAGAGGTTTTGGGGGCAATGTGGGAGACAAGTTTGGCCAGAACACTGCTCACACTAGTGTTTTTGGTTTTTATCTGATATGTGCACTCCAAGTGTTTGACAAAATGGCCGAAAGAAATCAAATTTGGAATTTGGAGATGAAATTTGGTGGAGTTGTTTGTCACATGCTTAAGCATCTCTGATTGCTAGGAGTGGTTAAACTGAAGTCATTTGAGTGGTTTTTGAAAAAGGGTGATCTATACATATGAACTAGATTCCATTTTCAAATTTCATTTAAATTTAGATTTTGAAAGTTTTTGGAAGATCACAAAGTGGGCCTTGGTACATCTTAACTTGTACTAGCAAGGGGTGCAAAGATCCACATTTGTTTCTGTTTGAAATTGAGTGCTAGGAATACCCAAAGTGGGCTAGTTGATTAAAATGGCAAAAGTGACCATTCCCTTTATTAATTGTATTTGATTTATTTTTCTTTGGTTTTTGCTTGGGATTGATCTAGATGATGTGGCATTCATCTTAGAATCATTTTACAACCATTAGAATAAACAATCATGGCATTTCAAAACAACTCCTATTTAATGCAACACCCATATGCATGCTTAAAGATTTTAAATGAGAAAAAGTTTTTGTTAACCCTAAATTGGGTGATTTGGATCTTAATATATTGGATTAAAGTTTTGGGATGTTACAACTAGCCAATGCAAGGCGGATAATATCTCCATGCTCATGACACGTGAAACATTGTCATATTCTGACTTACAAATTAGTCTCGGCAGTGGGTTTCTCTTTCGACCTCAAATGACTAACGACAAACTAGCTAGAGATAGATACAAGTATATGGTTCTGCACCTACAACAATTATAGTGACACATACAACTAGCTCAAAATAGATACCAGGTTACAAATACAAGGCAGAATATGAGCCTCTAGGGCATCATTCCTAACATTAACCACTAGCCAACTAAGAGCATGACTAACAGTGCATGCAAACGGGGCAAACCCGTATTTTTCTGGTGACTATATGGGCTCTAGGCTGCGTGGGTGCGCTAACGGAGCCCATATAGGGCCCAACCCGTTAACAAAATTCACAGGCGCCTGTGAACGGCACGTGCCAACCACTACTAGTACCGGTCGAGGGAGCGGACACGGGTCAGAACCCGCATTCCTCCGATGCGAAAAAACCCTAATCCAACACCACCATTGCCGCGCACCCTCAGCAACTCTGGCGCGCGATTCGCGTGTAACACCCCAGCATTAGAGCTTAGAAATAAGCTGAGATAAGGTGTGTGCATTGCATTCATGCATAGAAAATTCGAATAATTTTCCTGCTTTTAAATAAAACTTGTCAAAGAGATTGAAGCTTCTCTTAACTTGGTGGAACTAAAGTAGATCGTCAAGTTGACTGCGATAAGTTTCAGTATGACCTTTGCTAAAACCTTATCTTTGGGTAATATAATTTGACCTAAGGATAGATCAAATGTAATAAAACTAAGTCACAACACACTACTTAATAAGGAGTACTTGATCTTCTAGAGATCATTACATGGTATTCCATACCACAACTCAAGGATGAATACTTAATATTCTAAAGCTGATATCAAGGTAGTATCTACCACAAACCCTTAATCCTAAGTCAAGTATATAACTTAAGTAAAAGAAACTCATAACTAAATCTTGAAACACTTGTTTGCCATAGTTACTCTTATCATAGGTACCATGATAGTTCTTAAACATTAACTCTTATCACAAATAGAGTAGAAACAGGAGTCAAGCTAAGACCATCCATCACATACCCTTAGTGTAATGTTAATAGATGACAATCCTATTTAACCCATTCCTAGTGTCTATTGATCATCAATGTGTGTGATCAATTCTTGACCTAGCACTTATTTACTCTTAGCCTTTGACCTATTATGTTAACCTTTCAAAGACCTTAAGTAAACTTAATAAGAAGGATAAACTAGATATGGTAGAGTGTGCCACCCTTAATGGAATGTGATCCTAATTGGTGATCAAACCATTTGATATTGGAGGAGTTAACTCACTCATAAGTTAACTAGAAGAAGCATCCACACCCCAAGAAGTAACTAGTGATCATGGAGCTAAAGGAAGCTAGTAGTATTAGAATATCCAATGATAATCTTGTTAATCCAAGTGGGCATAAATTTAAAGTAAGTTTTCTTAACAAGATAAATCCTATAGAGAGACTAGTACAAGTCTACTACTTAGTTGAGTATAGATCTTGATCGGACAATTAGAAGCCTAAGCTTTGCTTGATCAAAGGTTGGTGGTCACTATTCTCAATCCATTTGAGAATAGATGACCAGCTGATAAAGAAGAGTTGTGAGTATACCAAATTAGGCAAAACCCTAATAAGTTGAATCATCTAGCTTGATCATTAGAAGTCAAGCTAGAGTATGATGAAGCATATAACATAAGTTGTAAGGAGTAGTTAAGGCATAGTATCTTAACCAAGCTACTACATGAACAAAAAATGTTTTATGAAGAGTAGTTCCATACCTATTCCAGAGGATTGATATCACATGTGATATAGAGAGAACTATAATCTTGCAAGCCTTGGAATTAGTTGCAAGATGGATTTAAGGAAGTTAATAGATGGAGTTAGTAGTAGCTACATTGATAGGTGCATCAATGGTAGTTAATTAAGAGGTGTTATATACTAGGAGTAAGAATGGAGTAATGTTGAAGTGGCATGACCATGTCATCATATGATGATAGATATGGTAGATCCAGATACCTAGTTTATTTAGGAAGAAGAGATCCTAGTGAAGTACAGGAGAGATTTAAATAGAGTATATTTACGAAAGGAAATACTTAACAAAAGAAAAGCTTAGTAAGGTATTAAGGATAGGAGTTCTGGAGAAATCCTTAACTAAGATCATATCAAACTAGGACAAGACCCATGTCTCCCTCTTTGTCCAAAACCCCATGATCAAATTGATAGTGTAACCATTTCCTATCCCTAGGTAACCATTGAATAATGTCTCTTGGACAAATGAAGCTTCCAGGAGATAATTAGAGAACCAGATGAGTGTATAAGGATGGAAGCCTTGTCCACCTTATTGTCTTAAAGCCTAATAGAAACCTAGAATGATAGAACTATTAGGATCACATTAATAAGTAATTCCAATACCTCACTCTATGTTGACATATCAAACCTACTCATAGATTTAGAAGTAGTATCCCTAAACCATGATCCTTATCCATATTCATAATAGAATATGACTCTATTAAAACCTTCCTAAAACTCAGGGCAGTTATTTGGAAATGAACAATTACATTAATGATTGCTATTCATACTTCTTGACTTCACCAAGGTTGTCCATGGTAATCCTAAACACTATAAATCAAGGAGGATTTGAATGAGAGAAATCCCTAAATATGGAGAACCATGAAAATCAAATCATCATATTAAGAACCACAAGGTTTAATACCTTATAATGAATATTTATAATTCCTTCAGGAAGTTAAGCATTAATAAGATTCTATATATATCATTCACCATTTTAAATCTTTACCATTATAATTATTAAGTGAAAACAGAATCATCTTTTGAAATCTTATTATAAGAAACAAATTCCTAAAACCCTAATCTTTATTAATACTTCCTAATGAAAAGGACTTTTCATATAATTATGAATATTTTTAATGCACAATAAGAAGTGAAGAGATGAGGGTCATATTTTCTTTACACAATAATATTTAGGGCCTACAAACTCTGTGGATATTTAAAACCTTGGAGAGAGTTATACTTGAAATGGTTTTATAAAAACATAAATTGAAATAGAAAAAAATAGAGAGAAGAGAGCAAAGCAGCCCAACAATGGCCACAGCCCATCTACTATGTGTCACACGCGAGCAGCAGCAACAACTTTTCGCAAGCTTTGCCAAGGCCCAGTACCAGCCCATTTAGCCTCCCTCTCTCTGACTGACGGGTGGGACCGCAGGAGGGATCACGGGTTGAGACAGAAATTACACTAGGGGTTTTCTGAAAGATTGCATCGTCGTCGTCTTCCTCATTGACTGGAAGCAGCTCGCTGGCAAGTGCTCTACCGTTCGCCGTCGCCGCGCCGTGATTCGTGCAGTCTCTGACATCACCGTGGAGGATAAGAACACCACATCGATGCCTCGCTCATCGTCATCTTCATTTCTCTCCCTCTCGCGCTCACTTTCTCTCTCTCCCACTCGGCCGAAACCCTAGCCTGCCGGAGCCGCTCATTGCCGTCGCTCCATAGCTCCCCTTACTCAATCAATCACACCAGAAGAACCTCCTGGATCTTCTCGTTCTTCTCGTACCAACCACGCAAGCGGGGGTGGCATCTATCGCCTCAATCGGGATCTCAGTCCTCGGTGCCGGCCACCGTGCTCGCCATCGATCCCGGCCACGAATTGCCTCGCCAAGTGCTTCACTGCAATCCTGGTGATCCCACGGTCCTCTGGCACTTCTCCTCGCACTCGCTCTAGCTCTCTACTGCTTTGTCGTCATGCATTTGTGAGCACCGCCACCGCCATTCGTCCTAGTCGTTACTCCGGCGACTGTTTCTGAGCGGTGCTGATACGTTGCAAACGTATCTATAATTTTTGATGTTCCATGCTTGTTTTATATCTACTTTCTTATCTTTTGTCCACACCTTGGAGTATTTTTATACACTTTCTGGGACTAACCTATTAACAAGATGCCACAGTGCCAGTTGTGTCGGGGGGATGATCCCCAGATACCCCAACCGGACGAGAAACAGGACAGTCGGATCGCGTCTGGCTGGCCAGATACAGCCGGATAGAGCAAGCCAAGCCGGCTACCGTATGATAGCCGGATCAGCAAGAAGCAGCCGGCTACGGCGATGTAGCCGGAACCAATCAAGGAGAAAGGACGACATGCGGATCAGTGCACAATACGCCCTGTACGATGACAAGACTGGCAACTACTCGGCCATACCGAAGACTTCGCGGGGATGACGCAGGAACAGTGGCCCGATGCTGACGACAGGCTCGCACGGCGTCCACTCTGCCTACGACAGCCATACCGCTCATGCTCCGATGGGACATATTGTACTAGATACTGTAGATGACCAGTCGGCTGGGACCCACCTATGGGGCCCGCCAGTCGGACTGGCCAGTGAGACCATTGCCTCTCTGCCTATATAAGGAGAGGCAAGGCCTCAGTAGTAAGGGTTGGTCTCAGTGCATTTAAGACAGTAGCTAGAGAATACAGCTCGAGGAGCACTTGTAGTTCGTATATCCCTCATAGTCAGATCCGGCAGGAGTAGGAGTTTTACCTCATCGCAAGGGCTCCGAACCTGGGTACTTCATGCGTCCAGCTACGCTTGCTTGTATCCAATCCCGCCTGTGGATGCCGTCGATAGCTTCCCTGCTAGTCCCCACACCTCTATCTAACCTTCTTAGATACTGCCGTTCCTAATACAACAATAGTTGGCGCCCACCGTGGGGCCGATGGCTTCGACCGGAGTCACGTTCCGCATGCGACCCCACACTTCAGCCGGTGAGCTTGTGACCTCTGGCCTGGTGCTCACACTCGGAAAATTCGACTGCGTCATCGACAACGCTTCCTGCTTCGCCGGAACTTCCTTTCCGGTGAACGGCTCCATCCTGCTCTTCGGCGACCTCCCCGTATACGTCGCCACCGTTTTGGAGTGTTTCCCTAGGGAGATCGTCTTTGTCACGGAGCTACCACACCCAGGCGGTACACCTCCGTCGCGTCCTGCGGCGTGGAGGTCATGATGGCCGGCTCCAGCTCTCATCCCCGCCAACCGCGGGAGCGGAGCGCGGACGAAGGCGGAACTTCCGCGCCTCCGCAGCCTCGGAATCCGGTGGAGGACGCCATTGATCGGCTCCTAACGCCGGTTAACCTCGAGGACAATCTAGAGGAGGCAGAGCTGGCGGCAACCCGCAAGCAACTCGAGATCACCCGGCGCGAATATGACCGCGCGTACGGCTTCACTCCGGCTACCGTGGAGCCGAGCCGGCGCGGCCAGGTACGGCGCCGGGCCGGCGAGCTAGGCGGTAGGATGGAAAAGGATGGGAAGCCGGATCCCGCGCCCACCCTCATCCGGCCCACCTACAACACGCCCATCAAGAACCTGCACGCGGCGCGAGCCGCTGCAGAAGAATTGCCCAATATGGAGGGCGAGGAGCGAGCCCGCCAGCACGCTCGCGTACAGGAGCTCCTCCGCATCGCGGATGAGTAGGCTGATGCCAACCGGCAGATGCAGGAGGACCCTAGCTACTCTAGGGGGAGCAAGCTGCCTATCAACAGTAGGGGCGCGCCACGCGACACCCAACAGGCATCTTCCCCTCAGCCGGCTAAGGCCCGCAGCAGGCGTCACAGCTCTGGCAACAAGGGCCAGCCACGCCAGGAGCAAACGGTGAAGAGCAACCCACCGCCTCCCCCTCCACCAACCGGAGCACCTAGACCCATCGGTTCCCGTCTCTCGGGCCGGGTGGGAGCACCCAACCCGGATTGTCCGGATGCCTGTGACCGCATCGAGCTCCTTGCTCAAGCGCGCGTCACGGAGGAAGAAGACTCTACCAGCCCGGTTTGTTTTGGACCCCGCATTCGGAGAGCCGTTTCCGGATAAGTTCTCCATGCCCAGGGACACCCCCAAGTACGACAGCAGCATGAAGCCTGAAGATTGGCTGACCGACTATGCTACGGCAGTCGACATCGCCCATGGGAACAAGCGCATAGCCGTGCGCTACGTCCCTCTTATGCTAACCGGGTCGGCAAGGACGTGGCTCAACAGCCTTGCGCCCAACAGCATCAATGCCTGGCCAAACTTCGAGAAGGTGTTCGTCTACAACTTTAATGGCACGTACAAGCGCCCGGGACGCCCACGCGACCTGGCCTTGTGTGTCCAGGGTGACCGCGAGACTGACCACGAGTACCTCGCCAAGTGGACAGAGCTGCACAACACTTGCAAGGGCATCCTGGAAAGCCAGGCCATCAGTTTCTTCATCGAGGGTTGCCGAGAAGGCACCATGCTTCGCCACCGGCTACTGTGGGATGAGCCGAAAACCATGGCGGAGCACATGACGGTTGCGGACCAGTACGCCACGGCGGATGCCGCCATGAAGAAGCCCCTCCGAGTAAATGCTGATGGGTGTCCGACTCCTACAGAGCCGGCTCGCGACCGTCCGAGCAATCCGGCTGGCGAAGCCGGATCCTCCAGATGCCACGGCAACGACAACCGGTTCCATGGGGACCGCCAAGCCGGACAACAAAAGCCCCGCTACCACGCGCGGCAGGTCAATGCTGTGGAGGGCGCGCCCGATGCGCCGGCTAACGATGCAAGGAGGCAGAAGCCATGGCTCACCTTCGACCCGATGTTTGACGGCCCGTGCAAGTGGCATAGCGGTCCCTTCAAGCCGGCTACGCATACCACCCGGAATTGCAGCTGGACCCGCCAGCTGAAAGACCAAGGTAACCAGCCTCGTCTCCCCCCTTCCCCCCTGGTGGACCACCACCACCGACTAGGGGAGCCGGCAATGATGGTAACGGCGGTAACAACAACAACGGCTACCCCCAGCCGCACGCCGCCTACCACATCCTCGAGATGGAGCTGGACGACAAGCACAGCCGCAGGCGACGCTCTAGGGAGGTCAATGCCATCATCTCTCCGGTCCCCCAGTACCTGAACTGGTCAGAAACCCCCATCACCTGGAGCCGTGCAGACCAGTGGAGCAGCTGCCGACTCCTGGGGCTACGCCATGGTGCTCGACCCCCTCATCGTCTCCAACGCGCGTACCTACCATTTCTCGCGCGTCCTCATCGATGGAGGCAGCAGCCTCAACCTCCTCTACCAGTCCTCATTGGAAAGGCTGGGCATTCGCGAATGCGACCTGCGCCCGACTACCACAACGTTCCACGGCGTACTGTCGGGGCCAGCCTGCGCCCCGCTGGGTAAAATCCAGCTGGACGTCATCTTCAGGACTGAGGAGAACTTCTGCCGCAAACCGATCTAGTTCGAGGTGGTAAACTTGACGAGCTCCTATCATGCTCTCCTCGGGCACCCCGCCCTCGCCAAGTCCATGGCCGTCCCCCACTACGCATACCTCAAGACGAAGATGCCGGGACCCAACGGCGTGATCACCGTCGCCGGCTGCTTCAAGCGGTCGATGGAGTGCGCCTCAGCCGGTTCCAAACTGGTAGAGGCCATCATCATAGCCGAGGAGAAGCGCGTGATCATGCGCAATGTGGCCATGGCCCAGCAGGACATACCGGCTAGCAGCAAACTGGCTGGAGAAGGAGCTTTCCAGCCGGCAAAGGAGACGAAGAGGATCCTGCTCGACCCCTCCGACCCGACCAAGTTCGTCACCATCGGTGCCAACTTGGATAGCAAATAGGAAGGCGCGCTCGTCGACTTCCGCCGTGAGGATCGGGACATCTTTGTATGGTCACCCAAGGACATGCCAGGTGTACCGAGGGAGTTCGCCGAGCACTCACTTCATGTGCGGCCGGATGCCAAGCCGGTCAAGCAACCTCTGTGCCGATTCGCAGAGGAGAAGAGGAAGATAATCGGTGATGAGATCACCCGGCTCCTTGCAGCCGGGTTCATCATGGAAGTGTACCACCCGGATTGGCTGGCGAACCTAGTCCTGGTGCTGAAGAAGAACAAGACCTGGCGCATGTGTATCGACTACACCAGCCTAAACAAGGCGTGCCCGAAAGACCCCTTCGCATTGCCCCGTATCGATCAAGTCATCGATTCCACGGCCGGCTGTGATTTGTTGTCTTTTCTAGATTGCTATTCCGGTTACAATCAGATCCGGTTAAACCCGACTGATCAGATTAAGACATCATTTATCACCCCCTACGGGGCTTTCTGCTACGTAACCGTTCGGTCTAAAGAATGCAGGCGCTACCTATCAGCGTTGCATGGAGAAGTGCTTGCACTCGTAGATAGGCCGAAACGTGCATGCCTATGTGGACGATGTGGTCATCAAGACCAAGGAGAAGCGCACCCTCCTCGAAGATCTAGGAGAGACATTAGGCAACCTCCGCCATTACCAGATGAAACTGAACCCGGAGAAGTGCGTCTTCGGAGTGCCATCCGGTCAGCTCCTCGGTTTCCTCGTATCACAACGAGGCATCGAGGCAAATCTGGAGAAGATCGCGGCCACCGAGAGGATGTAGCGGCCCAAGAGCCTGCTTGGAGTCCAAAAGTTCACCGGATGCCTGGCCTCCCTCAGTCGTTTCGTCAACCGGCTGGGAGAGAAGGCACTCCTGTTGTACCAGCTGATGAAGAAGACGGACAAGTTCTCCTGGACTTCGCAAGCCGACGCTGCATTTCACGACCTCAAGCGCATGCTGTCCACAGTGCCGGTTCTAGCCACGCCGGCTAGCAAGGAGCCGATGTTGCTCTATATAGCAGCCATCAGCCGAGTCGTCAGCGTCATCCTGGTGGTGGAGCGCCTTGAGGAAGGCAAGGCTCAGCCGGTTCATAGGCCCGTCTACTACCTCAGCGAGGTTCTCCCCCTCTCCAAGCAGAACTACCCCCACTACCAGAAGATGTGCTACGGCGTGTACCTAGCATGCAAGAAGCTCAAGCACTACTTCTAGGAACATCCGATTAAGGTCGTGTGCACCGCACCCCTTTCGGAAATCATCGTCAACAAAGACGACACCGGCCGAGTCGCCAAGTGGGCCATCGAGCTCGCCGCCTACTCCATCCAGTACGAGCCCCGACCCACGATCAAGTCGCAGGCGTTGGCGGACTTCCTCGTCGACTGGCCTGAGACCCAGTACCTCCCACCGGTTCCGGATTCGGACCACTGGAAGATGCACTTCGACAGGTCGAAGATGCTCGGGGGCTTGGGAGCCGGCATTGTGCTCACCTCGCCCAAGGGAGACCGGCTGGAGTACGTACTGTAGATCCACTTCAAGGCCTCCACCAACGTAGCCGAATATGAGGCACTGGCGCACGGACTCCGGCTAGCCAAGGAGATCGGCGTCAACCAGATCCTTTGCTTCGGCGATTCGGATCTGGTGGTGCAGCAAGTATCCGGAGAATGGGACGCTAGAGATGCAAACATGGCCCTCTATCGGTTCCACATCCAGAAGCTCAGTGCCTCCTTCGATGGATGTGAATTCCATCACGTCCCCCGCATCAACAACGAGGCAGCCGATTCGCTCGCCCGAATCGGATCCACCAGGCAGGCGATCCCACCTGGGGTCTCCTTGGAGTACCTGCGCAAGCCCTCCATCAACCCGTCACCTGAGTCAGACTCCATCATATGGGCAGGGAGCGCTCCAGCTGACGGGGCGGCAGAAGCAGAGCCGGCAGAGCCTCCAAAGAAGAAGACCCGCACCAACTCCGGCAAGGCAGTACCCTCCGGTTCGCAAGACACGGGGGCTACCGGCTTGTCAAGCGGCTCGGGGGGCTGCCGTCCCGGGTATGTCACCCAGACGACCCCCCGACAACCATCAACTGGAGAGTGGGAGCATCCTCGTCATTCGGGAAGTGCCATCCTGGGCGCAACCCTTCATGAACTACATCACCAACGGGGAACTTCCGGATGACGAGGTGGAAGCCAGGCAAATCCGGTGCCGTGCGCACACATACACCATCATCAACGGTGAACTGTACAAGCGCAGCGTATCCGGCATCTTCCAAAGGTCTGTCGATGTGGACACGGGCTACCGGCTACTCAAGGACATCCACCAGGGCGAGTGCAGGCACCATGCTTCATCAAGGGTGATAGTCGCCAAGGCGTTTCGCCATGGCTTCTATTGGCCCACCACCCTCGAGGATGCTGAGCAGCTAGTCCGTGCGTGCAATGGGTGCCAGCGCTTCGGGCAGCTCAGGCACATGCCGACTTCGGTACTCAAGACCATACCGATCACCTGGCCCTTCGCAGTTTGGGACCTCGACATGGTCGGTCCCTTCAAGCGAGCACGCGCGGGCATGACCCATCTGGTGGTGGTGGTGGACAAATTCACGAAGTGGATCGAGGCCACGCCCATCCAGAAGCTGGACGGGGTGACAGTCGTCACCTTCTTCACCAACATCATCAATTGGTTCAGCTACCCCAACAGCATCATCACCGACAATGGCACGAACTTCCCCAAAGGGGCCTTCGCCCGATTCTGCAGCAACAAGGGCATCCGGCTGGACTTTGCCTCCGTCGCGCACCCTCATCGAGCCATTGGAGCGGTCACCTGGATGCTGGATCGAGGAGCTTCCGGCTGTGCTATGGAGCCTCCGCACCACGCTAAATAGATCAATCGGCTACACCCCGTTCTTCCTGGTCTACGGATCGGAAGCCGTCCTCTCCACGGATATCGAATTCGACTCCCCACGCAAGCTCCTATACGATGAAAAAGCCAACCAGGAGGCGCGGGAGGACGGAGTGGACCTCCTAGAGGAGGCCCGCGAGCTGGCATTGTCCAGGTCAGCCCTGTACCAGCAACGACTACGCCGCTACCATTTAGGCCGGATCCACCCGGTCGTGTTCCGCGAGGGCGACCTGGTTCTCCGGCTGGTGCAAGACACGAAGGGCATGCACAAGCTATCGCCACCTTGGGAAGGCCCCTTCATCATCAGCTGGGCACTACCCAACGACTCCTACTACCTCATCGACGCACAGCAGCCGTGCAAGAACAAGATGAACAAATCAGACGAGGGGACCAAGCGTCCCTGGAACGCGGCCTTCCTTTTAGACCTAGTCGCCAGACAGTCTATGTATCCCCCAAACCCTATGAATGAAAATGCGGACTCCTACGAGATGCTCGGGGGATCCTTGCTAGAAATATGTTTGTACCTATTTTCCGGTTATGATTTTCCGGCTCCGGCAACCCCTACCCGGGGGCTTTCCGGCTGGCCTAGCCTGCTAAGTTAACAAACCGACTGAGTAGTGTGCGACGATGTCAGAGGACCACTCTTCGTCTCAGCTATAGACTGCAACCCGGCTGTCCGGCTAGCAAGAGCAAAAGCCCGAGGCATCCCACACGAAAAACAGGGAGGAGACGTGATAGACCGGGCGTCCTGGCCTTGCAACTAGCTTAAGGCAATCCGGTTACTAAGCCGTTAGTACCATGCGCAATGTATTGTCAGCTCCCTTCGATTCCGGCTGCACACCGCAACCCGGCTGCACGGCAAGGATGCAGCGAAAACAGCAGAGCACACGGGAAAGCGACCATGTGTCCAGAAAGGCGCAAGCTAGCTTTCAAAAAACAAATCCGCTTTCCGGCTATAGTTTGGCGGACTAACCTATTAACATGTGAGGATGTATGTGTATTTATATTCTTGTACGACTACCTTGAGTCGGAATTCAGGAAGAAAAGAGAAGAAGATTCGAAGTCCTTGCCTTCATCAAGCGCTCCGAATCTTGGGGGCTACACCCACTGGGTGCGCTCGCGCGCCCCTAGTGGAATCTGGTAGTTCCCGACCGGCTAAAGGCGTTTAGCCGGCCGTTCACAGCCCAGGTGAGGGCAAGGGCAGGAGCAAGAAAAGACAAGGAAGATTCAAAGTCCTTGCCTTCATCAAGCGCTCCGAATCTCGGGGGGCTACACCCACTGGGTGCGCTCTCGCGCCCCCAGTGGAATCTTGTACTTCCCGACCGGCTAAAGGCGTTTAGCCAGCCGTTTGGAGCCTAGGTGAGGGCAAGGGCTAGAGCAAGAGAAGACAAAGAAGATTCGAAGCACCTGGCTACACTAGCTACTCCGAAGCTCGGGGGCTACACCCAGTGGGTGCGCTCGCGCGCCCGAACTGGAATGTTAGTTCCCCCGGCTGAAGGTGTCCTGCAAGCGAAAGCAACCGACTAAGACAGATCTAGACGGATAAGAGTTAGAAGATTTGGGAAGACGAGGAAGATTAGAAGCACCTGGCTACTCCAGCTACTGCAAATCTCGGGGCTACACCCAGTGGGTGCGCTAGCGCGCCCCCACTGGAGGTGCAGTTCCGCCGGCTAAAGGCGTGTAGCCGGGCGAAGTCAGCCGGATAAAGTCAATCGGCGAAATATTGAAAGAAAATGCCAAGTAGACAAGTTGAAGGGAAATAAAGCCAGTTCAAAATTAACATGGAAAGGAAAGGAGGAGGCGAAGCTCCCATAAGTTTACCCGGCACCAGAGGCAGCCGGTACGGACAGACAAGTTTCAAACAGGATTAAACAAGACAAATACACCTGGCATCCCGGGGCAGTGACTAGGCAGCAAGACCCTTCCTGTGCGGAGCGTCTTGGCTGGCGGAAGCTTCAGGCGGAGGAGGAGGCGTGGCGCTCGATCCAGTTCCGGCGCCCGCAGCCGGCTGCGTTGGGGCTTCCACATCCGGAGTACCAACAGACTCCGAGTCGATGAGCACCTCATCGGGGTCCACGTTGTCGGCGATCTTGATTACGGAGCCTCGGAGCTCCGGATGGGCCTGGCGGATGGCGGCAAGGTTGGCGTCGGCACGGAAGCCTCTGTCGATCTTCTCGACGCGGGTGTCCTTGTACTAGGAGAGCATGAGGGCCAGAGCCATCTCCGCTCCGGCTCGCGCCGCCAAGTCCCGCAGCCGGTCCACCGTAGCCGGCACCTCCCCCACCTTCGCAGCCAGCTGCGCCATCGTCTTTGGAACCGGAGCATCTGGCCACAGGAACGAGAAGATGTCCCACGCCGCTTGACGAAGTTTGGAAGCTTCCTCGGCAAGAAGGACGACGAGCTCCTGGGCTGTCGGTTGTGCTCCTGGCCAGTTCTCCTGCAGCCGGTTGTACGCCAGCAGGTCTATGCCGTGATAAAACGCTGTCAGAGAAAAGATAGTCAGATCCGGCTACCGGATCTGGAAAGAAAGGGAGAAGGAAAAGGGAACTTACCCTTAGCCGTGTGGCCAATTTGCATCATCTCCTCCACCAGAGCCTTCTCCTTCATCGCCAGCCGCTTGATCTCCTTCTCTTGGTCCTTGTTCTGGGCCCCGAGAAGGTTGAAGGCTTCGATCCGGCTGGCGAGAGAGGCGTCGCGCTCCTTGACGGTGGCCTCTAGACCGTCTACCTTCACATGCCAATCCTTGTTCTGCAGCCGCATAGTGGAGTTGGACTTGCTAAGCCGGTCGTTCGCTTTCTTCAAGCGATCGATCTCGCGCTGAGCGCACACGAGGATAGCTGCGACAAAACCGGTTATCAGCAAAAAAAAGGCAAGCCAGATGAAGCAAACTTACTCTAGGAAGTTCCGTTGGCGGCAACAAGCTTCTGCTCCAAGGACCGGTTCCCGTCGGATGCGGCCTCTAGCAGCCGGATCTCCTTCACCGCCAGTTTGAGGGTGGTAGCGAGATCTGTCGGCGAGGCGGCGGAGGAGGCGTCGTCATCCACGGCGTTGATGGCCAGGGACTCCTTCGCGGCAACCACCGCTGTCCTCCACTCCTCTCCCGGCTCGTCGTCAGAGTTGTCGTCACCGACAACCACGAGATCCTTGCCGGTTGTGCCCTCCCGCGTGCCCGCGGAAGAGCCACCTGGCTGAGGACCTTCTGCTTCCGGCTGGGCCACCACATCCGACTGCGCACCCTCCGCCCCGGCTGTGGTAGCCAGTTCAGCTCGAGGTGGCGGCGGAGGCGGTTCCGCGGGAGAAGGAGGGGCACTGGCAGACGTGGTCGGGGCGCGGGGTGGTGACCCGGTCGGCGCTCGCGCCGGGCTCGCGGCTCCAAAGGAGACCAGCGTGGTAAGAAGACAGAAGAGGAGAAGAAGGAAAGAAAAGCAAATAAGCCAAAGGCAGAAAGAGAGAAAAAGAAACAAACAGAAGATGGTGAAAGAAAAAGGAAGAAGGACGTACCCCTGCACAACCGGAGGTGGCCCCTTCTTCCGGCCAAGGCGGCTCGGTGGAAGGGCGCTGGTCCGGCTCCTCTTGGGGGTCGGCTCCTCCGCGGCAGGCCGACTGGAACTGGAACGGCTGAAGCCGCTCCCGCCAGCGTCGCCGTCCATCGCAGGGCGCTACGCCAGATCGGAGGCCGGCGCGGCCTCCTCCTCCTCGTCAACCTCCGCATGGGGGTCGGCGGCCGATTCGTCGTTCTGGCTGGGGAAGGCATCCCCGTCCCCGTCCAACTCCTCGCCAGACCACCGAGCACGCGGCTCTGGCAAGTCAGGCGTAAACGTCTCGAGGGGGGCCTCACCCTCCTCGTGAAGGATGCAAGGGAAGATCTGCCGAATACAAGAGATTAGTCGGATAAAACAAAAAGAAAGGCAAGAAATACGAAAGAAAACTCCGGCTAAAAGGACCTACCCGGGGCACGCGGTTGTCCCGGTTGTTGGGCGCCAGGCTGAAGATCCAGCCCTCCGGCAGCCGCTCCTTGGTGATTGTCCACACCCACTCCTTCAGGTTGTGGTAGCGGGGATCGCGGCGCGACAGCCGGGCCGGGTCCAGCCGGCCAGAGTAGAAGCACATCTTGTGCGCTCGCTGCTGCAACGGCATCACCAACCGGGCATCCAGCTGAGGGTGATGTCCAGGTCGGTTAGTCGGCAGGTCACGAGGGAGCGCATGCGCTGCAGCATCGCGTCCGACTCCACCTTGTCACCATAAATCTTTAGCTCCCAGTGCTGGCGGCTGGACTCGACATCCTGGAAGGCCGGAAGGTTGATCCGGTCCACATTGGTGACATTCTTGACGTAGAAGTACGACTGCTGCCGCAGTCGTACCGTGTCATGCAGCCGGAACTTTGGGTAGCTAGTCTGCGCACGGGAGTAGATGGAGGCACCGCCACTGATGACTAGCGGCCCCTTCATAAACTGCACATGTGGCCGGATTCGGAAGAGCCGGCAGAAGAGCCCGAGATCCGTCTGGATCCCGAGATAGCTCTCGCAGAAAGCCATGAAGTGCGCCAGCGTTCCGATTGCATTGGCGCCGAGATGGTGGAGGCGGAGGTCGAAGAATGCAAGAACGTGAGGAAGAACGGGTGCACCGACAGCGTGAACCCACGTGCCAAGTGCAAAAGGAAGATTACCCGCTCTCCCTCCGCCGGGTGCGGCGACACCTCTCCTGCCGGTGCTAGCCGCACCGCTACTTCCTCCTCCGGCAGAAGGACGCGGGTAGCGCGGTATTTCTGGATGTGGTCCTCCGTGACGGAGGAGCCGCACTAGGCTCCGCGCTTGGCTGCCATCTCCGGCTGACAGGAAGACGTGGCGGCGGAGGAGTGGCGGTGGCCCGTACCGCCGACGACGACGAACGGGCGGCGAAGCGGGCTACAGCGACAGCAAAGGAAGAGCGCAGAGGGCAGGAGCGCGGAAGGGAAAAGAGCAACTGGAAGCGGGGGAGAGAAGGGAAGGAACTACCCCCCCCCCCCCCCCCCCGCGGCGTCCCTTTAAAGGGCCGGAAGAGCAACCTTCCATGATGCCACGTGGCATTCATCCAGGCAACCCTCACCCCAACCGCCGCCCAGATCCCGTGTGCCGATGTGGGGTGTGCAGAAGATCTTGGAGCGGGAACCGAAGCGCCAGACGGCAGTTTCCCGAGGCGACGTGCGACGGGACGTTACGCTGCCCGCCGCAGAGCAATGATGGTGCGTGCGCGCGTGGCCAGCGTCAGCACCGACATCATGGCTAGCTCAACTGCCAGGCGTAGCCGGTCACAAATTCAAAACCAAGAGGGAGCGTGCGCACATTTCGCCTAAGGGCGGAATCCACACGCGCTCGGGGGCTAGGGTCCGGGGGACTGATCCCCAGATACCCCAACCGGACAAGAAACAGGACAGTCGGATCGCATCCGGCTGGCCAGATGTAGCCGGACAGAGCAAGCCAAGCCGGCTACCGTATGATAGCCGGATTGGTAAGAAGCAGCCGGCTACGACGACGTAGCCAGAACCAATCAAGGAGATAGGACGACGTACGGATCAGTGCACGGTACGCCCTGTACGATGACAAGACTGGCAACTACTCGGCCATACCGAAGACTTCGCGGGGATGATGCAGGAACAGTGGCCCGACGGGCCCCACAGGCGGGTCCCAGCCGACTAATCATCTATAGTATCCGGTACGATATGTCCCATCGGAGCATGAGCGGTATGGCTATCGTAGGCACAGTGGACACCGTGCGAGCCTGTTGTCAAGTAGCTAGAGAATACAGCTCGAGGAGCACCTATAGTTCGTATATCCCTCATAGTCAGATCCGGCAGGAGTAGGAGTTTTACCTCATCACGAGGGCTCCGAACCGGGTTACTTCCTGCGTCCAGCTACGCTTGCTTGTATCCAATCCCGCCTGCGGACGCCGTCGATAGCTTCCCTGCTAGTCCCCACACCTCTATCTAACCTTCTTAGGTACTGTCGTTCCCAATACAACGACAAGTTGCCTGTTTTCTGCTATTTTTGGTTCCAGAAAAGTCAAAAAATGAATATTCTCAGAATTGGACGGGACAAAAGCCAAAGTCGATATTTTACCAGAAGACTCATGGAGCCAGAAGACGATACGGAGAGGGGCCAGGGGCTGGCCACACCATAGGGTGGCACGGGTCCCCCCTTGGTCGCACCACCAGGTGGTGTGGGCCCCTGGTCCACCCTCTGACATTGCCCTTTCGCCTATAAGAAGCCTCCGATGCAAAAACCCTAAAGAATCAAGCCTCCAGCCACGAAAAGTTCCGCAGCGCCGCCGCCACCGAAGGGGAGATTTGGGGGACAGAAAGTCTCTGTTCCGGCACCCTGCCGGGACGGGGAAGTGCCCCCGGAGCCATCTCCATCGATCTCCACCACCATCTCCATCGCCGTTGCTGATTCCCATGATGATGAGGGAGTAGTTCTTCCTCGAGGCTAAGGGTTGTACCGGTAGCTATGTGTTCATCTCTCTCTATGCATGATCATATTGTGATCATGAGCTTTGTAATCAAGTAGATCTACCTTGCCACTCAAGTGCTTCAATAGATCTCTACTCTCCCCACGTGTGTGAAAGTGACAGCATGCACACAATGGAGGCACTTAGGCTAGAGATTATAAATACTTGTTATGAGTTATATTTGGAGTTGGATGTTTCTATGAAATTGTTGTGTTTGTTGGAACTATCTAGAGCTCAAGGTGACAATGTGGGGTTATCTAGATGGGGAAAGCAAACTTTGTGGTGTGCTGTTATAGCCCTACCATGGATTAGAGTGTCCAACCAGAGAGTAGTTCAGAGTAGTATCATAAAGAGATGACATTTATATGAGAGTGTTCACTAGCGAAAGTATGATCCATAGGCCTTGTTTCTAAGCATTGAAACACCATTTGCAACTAGATCTGTTACATGTTTGCTTGCTTCCATCTTTTTGCCTTTAGTCTTTTCCTCCCGTCAAGCTATTTTCTAGCACCGTTACCTCTTATAATTATCCATACCACTTGTATTTCACTATCTCTTCGCCGAACTAGTGCACCTATACACCTGACAAGTGTATTGGGTGTGTTGGGGACACAAGAGACTTCTTGTATCTTGATTGGAGGGTTGCTTGAGAGGGATACCTTTGACCACTTCCTCCCTGAGTTCGATAAACCTTGGGTGATCTACTTAAGGGAAACTTGCTGTTGTTCTACAAACCTCTGCACTTGGAGGCCCAGGAACTGTCTACAAGAATAGAAGTGCGTAGACATAAAGCTATTTTCTCACGCCGTTGCCGGGGAGGTAAGGTAAAAGGTTCTCACATCCTCCGGTGTGAGTGCTTGAAGTTATTTCCTTTAGATTCTGCAATTTTGTCTTTTTTTATCTTGTTTTCACTAGTTAGGCTTAATGGAAAACAACAAAAAATTAGAGAGCTTTATAGTATTTATCTTGAGTTAGGACATGAAGTGTTTGAAGAAAAAATTAAAAAACCTATGGAACTTTATTTGCATGCTAATAGCAATGTTATTAGTATGAATTCTTTGAACACCATTATTTCTAATGCTATGGAAAAGTCTAAGCTTGGGGAAGCTAGTTTTTATGAAAATGATCTTTTTAGTCCCCCAAGCATGGAGGGGAAAATTTACTTCGATGATACTATACCTCCAATATATGATGATTACAATGATGAATATGATATTTTTAGTCCACCTACTATTCAGGAGGAAATTAATTATGATTACAATATGCCTCCTATATTTGATGATTATGGTGGTGAGAATAATAATGATCGCTATTTTGATGAATTTGCTCCTACTACAATTAATAAGAATGACTATGCTTATGTGGAGAGTATTAATTCTTTTATGCATGTGGCTCGTGATAAGAATGTTTTATGTGATAGTTATATTGTTAATTTTATTTATGATGCTACTGAAAGTTATTATGAGAGAGGGAAACATTGTTGAAAATTTTGAAGTTGCACTTGTTTTGCTTTACTATGCTTGTTGCTTTGTGCTTTCATGACATGTTTCTTTACAAGATTCCTATGCATACGAAGTGGGTTAGACTTAAATGTGCTTTGAATTTGCTTCTTGATGCTCTCTTTTACTTCAATTCATATTTCTTATGTGAGCATCTTCTCAAACTATCATGCCTAACTTAAAGGCGTTAAAGAAAAGTACTTCTTGGGAGATAACCCAATAGTTTTCTTGAGTCATGGAAGTTATTACTTCTATAATAACCTCTCCTTATTTTTTATTTGATTTTTGTGCCAAGAATAACCTCTAATGAGAGAGAAGTAAGATTTGGGAAAGTTGTTGTCCTGAAATAGTTTTTTGTGCTTTGCTGTAAAAATTCGTGAAAAATCTTTGTACGTCGGTTTGCGCTGTAATATTTTGCGCTTCTGACCCAGGTTGTTATCCAACTTTCATTAGTTCAACACTTTTCGATTTGAGCAACAGAAGGTCTTCGAAAAAATCGGTTTTTACGTGCTCGTCTGTTTTGACAGATTTCTGCCATTATTTGCATTTGCTTGTTGTTGATTCCTTTTTGGGTTCTCTTTTGGGGAATTGAGCTTTTTGAGGGAAGTGCTACAGTAGCTTGTGTTTTAATATAAGTTTCACTTGTGTTGGAACTAAAACCAAAGACTTATTATCTTGAGTACACTAATGTTGCTAATGAAGATTGTGTGAAGTTTTGTATGAAGGAAAAATTTCAGGTGTAAGGAAAGAATGATGTAATGAGATGAAGAATGGACTAAAGCTCAAGCTTGGGTATGCCACCCGTGTCACCCCAAGAAATATTCAAGAAGTACAAGCGTCAAAGCTTGGGGATGCCCAAGGCATCCCCTTCTTCATCAATAAAAATCTCAGGTTTCTTCCAAACACTTCATTTTTATTGTTTCATGCACAATTGTGTTGTTCTTGGAGCGCCTTCATTTTTGTTTTTGGTTTTCGTTTGCTTAGTTTGCCTGAATAAATTGGTTGGACCCCCTCATTCATACCTTAGCTTTCAAATAAGTTGGTTTGGATTGGAAAGGAGTAGGAAAAGTTCATGCTTAAGTGGTAAAAAGGAGCTTGTTTTTGACTGTGGCCTATGCTTTGTCATATCATGCTTGGTATTGTTTTGGCTTTATGCTTAGTGATTTTTGCTGTAGCATGACATGTTATAAACAATCGAGATTTCTTAATGTGCCTTGAAAGAATCATGCATTGTTTTAGCATATTTAAGCATAGTATTGTGGTATTCTCCTTTGATGCTTTATTTGGGTTGACTTGGCGCATGCTCACACCATGTTAAGACTATCCCAAGTCACCATAGCCTCTATGACCATTCAGTTTTCGACTTGTAATATCACTTTATGCTTTAATTAATAATGTTTTGTCGATTTGCATGATTATGGCCATTATTGCTCTCTTAGTCGGTCGCTCCCTGTCTTTTGCTAGCCTCCACATGTACCAAGTATGAGTTCCACTCATGCATCCAACTCCAAATAAAACTAAGTTATTCCAAAGAGTCCACCATACCTACCTATTAGCATTTTCTATTCCAAGTATATTCATGTTTTTATCTACCTTCCGAATTAAACTTGTTATGAGAATACTAGTGATTAAAGCTCTCACGAACTTGATGGCACACTTTACTTTTCTTGTCCCTAATAAACTTGAACCATTGTGTCATCTATGTTGTATATGCTTGCACTTATATGTTGGGAATTAGCAGAACCATGCTGTCATGGGGAACGCTTTCAACATTGCACTTTTACATTGTACCCAGTTGATATCATGCTCTTTTGTTTATGGATGTCGTCAGTGTGAAATGAAAGGAGAGCTTGTAAGTCCATGGAGTTATGTATGTGTGTTAGAGAAATGCCTGGGCCACTGGTCTAATCCATGCCTAATCATGGTGGAAACCTGCAGCGTAACCACAATGAGCAATCTATGAAGCATTCTTCTTATAAAAAAAGAGATAGAGATTGAGAAAAAAGAAAAGAAAAAAGAGATGAGAAAAGAGGAAAGAGAGAAAAAAGCACCATTTTCCCATGGTAAATAAGAAGATTGCTGAGATGCTTATTGTCTGCTTGCCTTGTCATTTTGATGTGGGTATTCTTCTGTATCATCGGGCAAGGGGTACCCTGTTAGCGGTTCTCTATGATACACATGTACTTACTATGACAAGAACTTACCAGTAACTAAACTTGAGTAGCATGAGGAGCGGCCCTCATATTCAAGGGACATGAGATTGCCAACATATACTTTGTCAATCATATACTCCATATTTTGTTCACTTTAGCCTTAATCACTTCAAGATGCTTATGATAGGGGCAATGAGAGCTAATAAGTACCATAATTTTTGGAAGCTCTTTATGAGATTTAAATCCCTGCTTCCTTCTATGAAGACCTCTCTTTTACTTTTATATTGAGTCTCCATCTTCTATCTTTATGTACCTATTGAGAGAGCATAGTGGCCATTCTTAGTTTAATGTGCATTGTCCCAAAACTTGTTGATTGATTTATAACTTTGATATTGCTTGTTCTTAAACTACTTGTATCTAGTCACCCTTATGAACTTTGAAGGTGTCCTATGCATTTATGTTTTGCTATACTACGAGGGACAAGCTGAATACCATTCTCATTATGCTTTCTATATATGAAACGAACAAACGTCTTTCAAAGCATTGTTATTCATGAATCTTTTGTTTGTACCTTTTCATGTTACAACATAGTTGCTATGTCTTATTGTTAGAACTATGCCTTTCATGCTATGTTAAAGTACTATGATCCCAGCTATCAATGTGCAAATACTTTGATCAAGATTATGATGGTGCATGTCACTTCAAAAATTATTCTTTCTTTTTATCACTTACCTACTCGAGGACGAGCAGGAGTTAATCTTGGGGATGTTGATACGTTGCAAACGTATCTATAATTTTTGATGTTCCATGCTTGTTTTATATCTACTTTCTTATGTTTGTCCACACTTTGGAGTATTTCTATACACTTTCTAGGACTAACCTATTAAAAAAATGCCATAGTGCCAGTTGCCTGTTTTCTGCTGTTTTTGGTTCCAGATAAGTCAAAAAATGTATATTCTCGGAATTGGACGGGACAAAAGCCAAAGTCGATATTTTACCGGAAGAATCACGGAGCCAGAAGACGAGACGGAGAGGGGCCAGGGGCTGGCCACAACATAGGGTGGTGCGGGTCCCCCTAGCCGTGCCACCAGGTGGTGTGGGCCCCTGGTCCACCCTCTAACATTGCCCTTTCGCCTATAAGAAGCCTCTGATGCCGCCACTGAAGGGGAGATTCGGGGGACAAAAGGTATCTGTTACGGCACCCTACCAGGATGGGGAAGTGCCCCCGGAGCCATCTCCATCGATCTCCACCACCATCTCCATCGCTGTTGCTGATTCCCATGTTGATGAGGGAGTAGTTCTTCCTCGAGGCTTAGGGTTCTACCAGTAGCTATGTGTTCATCTCTCTCTATGCATGATGATATTGTGATCATGAGCTTTGTAATCAAGTAGATATACCTTGCTACTCAAGTGCTTCAATAGATCCCTGCTCTCCCCACATGTGTGAAAGTGACAGCATGCACACCGTGGTGGCACTTAGGCTAGAGATTATAAATACTTGTTATGAGTTATATCTGGAGTAAGATGTTTCTATGAAATTGTTGTGTTTGTTGGAACCATCTAGAGCTCAAGGTGACAGTGTGGGGTTATCTAGATGGGGAAAGCGAACTTTGAGGTGTGTTGTTATAGCCCTACCATGGATTAGAGTGTCCAACCGGAGAGTAGTTCAGAGTAGTATCATAAAGAGATGATATTTATATGAGAGTGTTCACTAGCGAAAGTATGATCCCTAGGCCTTGTTTCTAAGCATTGAAACACCATTTGCAACTAGATCTGTTACATGTTTGCTTGCTTCCATCTTTTTGCCTTTAGTCTTTTCCGCCCGTCAAGCTATTTTCTGGCACCGTTACCACTTATAATTATCCATACCACTTATATTTCACTATCTCTTCGCCGAACTAGTGCACCTATACACCAGACAAGTGTATTGGGTGTGTTGGGGACACAAGAGACTTCTTGTATCTTGATTGCAGGGTTGCTTAAGAGGGATACCTTTGACCACTTCCTCCCTGAGTTCGATAAACCTTGGCTGATCCACTTAAGGGAAACTTGCTGCTGTTCTACAAACCTCTGCACTTGAAGGCCCAGCAACTGTCTACAAGAATAGAAGTGCGTAGACATCAGGCGCCGCCACGTTCCTATTCACCATCGTCCCCTCACTCCAGCGCGCCCAACCGCGTGTGCTGGACCCTCTGGATCACCGCCGGTAACCACAATCCGGTGGTGGAGGCCGGGCTGACGTCATGCCAACGTCAGACCCGCGTCACCCCCTACCATGTCACCGGGTGGACTGGTCTTTGCTCACGAGGCAACCATCGTGGTATAGGCCCCACTTGTCTGTGACATAGGGTAGGTTCTGAATAGGTATAAAAAGTATTTTCATATTTAAAGTTTAATTAGAAAATGATTAAATCTTATTAATTGAATATCTTTTGTTTTATAATTCAGAAAAATGTATATACTATATCCAAATGCTCAGAAAAATAAATCTATAATTTAACTATATTAACAAACATTATTGTGTTAGCTATTTAAATAATTATTATTTAATAAAGATTTTATAGGTAATAATACTTTGAAAAATTCATATTTTAATATTGGTAAATGAGAAAAATATAAATAATATACCAAAATTCTTAGAAAAACAAAATCTACATTTACATAATTGTTTCATAGATTTTTGGTATCACTTAGATAAATATTATTATTTATTAAGTATTTATAAAGTGATAAAACTTATAAAAATCATAGATTAATATTTAAAAATCAGAAAAATACATATAATATACCAAAATGATCAAAAAATAAATTATACACAATAAAAATATCCTCTTTCTTAATTGAAGTCAAATAAAAGGTAAAGGTTTAATACAACTAGTTTAAGCCCTTTTATTTTGCTTTAATGCATACAAATTATATAAAGCTTTGCTTATGCCTTGAATATAAGTTATTTAAAAATCTAAAAGTATAATAACAACTTCAATTGATATTTAACTTAAGTCAAAATAGGTTTAACCATTTTAAGTTATACTTACTAAAACTACCATTTAAAAGTTAAGTAAATCTTACTCTCCAGAAATATTTTATTAATTATAGAACCATCAAGATTTGTGTATCAAGTCTTTTACAAGTTTGGGGAATCCACTTAAAAGTTAAACAAAGTTTCTAAGTATTTAACATGATGCCACTCCCATGTTTATAAAAATAAGTATTAAATTCTATAATAAGTAAATGAGTTCATTCACTTATAGTATTCAGAAAACACCACTCCAATAAGGACAATAATACCCTTATATCACCTTTAGAAAGCATTATGAAATAAAACAACACATAATGTCATCTTGTATTCAATACATATAAGTTCCCAATTGCTAGAAGAATAGTTATTCAAAGATGTGTTGGGGTTCCGCGTAGGAAAACAATAAATTTTACTCTACGATCCTGAACCCCTGAAGCTGCCAGGACGTATCTATTAGTAATACAGTAACGGGAGGGGCTTTTTGCGAACTTACCCTTGAAGACCGAAAAGCGTTGTCAACGCTCAGGAGAGCGTGGTTGATGTAGACAAGCTGAAGCCGACCTCAAGGTCGTGATGAAGTCCTTGCGCTCCTCTGGCTCCAACGACTTGAGTGGCTCAAGTGCGACACCTCACGGGGAGTTACACACGTCTGGTGCCTGACGATGAATCCCACTTCCCCGATCCAGCAGCAGTTGCGGAAGTAGCGCTCCCGGATCCGAATCCTGCAGCGTGATGGCGCTCCGCGGTGAAGATGTCTCTGGCTCGCGCAGTCCAGACTTGGGACCACGATCACGAGAGAGAGAGGGGGAGTGAGAAAATATCAACTGGAGGTCCTCCCAAAAGTGAGAAGACCTTTATTGATTATTGGTGTATTTTATTTTGCCAAATACCCCACTCTATATAGGGGGAGGGGAGGTACTACCTCCCTCAAAGTCCCGGGGTGGGACTAAAGGAGAGGAGGGGGAGGGGTGGCCGCCGGCCACCCTAGTGGGCCCCACGCGGGGGGGAGGGGGGCTAGGCCCAGCTGGGCTGCCCCTTGGCCCCTCTCCCTCTAGAAATTGGCCCATTAAGCCTTTGACCATTTAAATTGCTTTTCTCTTTATTAAATAATTATGAATAAATGATTAAATCAACATTTAACATTCATTCACACATTATTAAATCTCCGTGGCTATGGAACACCTTCCATCTCCACTCCGGACATCCTCCGGACTTACCGAAACCCTTCCGGTTTTGTCCCTACTCTTCTTCAGTGATTCCACCGATCCTATAAACACTCTCTAAGCATCATCAAGCCCTTAAGGGTGATACCCCATGGTTCAGGAACACTCCAGACATGGTCGGGACACTCCCACACCAATGATCGACAAAGGGACCTGGATGGCCATGTGACCCCTGTGTGTTCCACAAAGATCTTTCGTCGTTTGAACAGGGACAGTCATGTCTTATTCCCTTTGTCACTCGATACTTGCATTGCCCGAGATCTGATCAATGACATCACCATGTCGTGTTCAATCTCGTTACTGAACAATGCTACTTGACTCGTTCCGACAAGTGATATCCCCGTGATCAAATCACACGTTGTGCATCTATTGGATATAACTTCTCCGAGTGGGCCCTTGAGTATCTTCCCATCACATGGACGGACAAATCCCGCTCTTGACATATATCGCCTCTACGGTTTCCTCCGAGTACCTGAACACACCTTTATAACCACCGTATTACCAGATGGCGTTTGATGCTATCTAAGCACTCTCGGGAGACAATGATTGATATAGCCTCACGGTCTAAGGAATAGTCTATGAGGATCCATTTCTAATCATCGTAACTTGAACTTCGTGACATGATCGGGTCACGGTGTTTAGCTTGGGTATTGGTTCATCATCTCATTCTCAGAATGAGATGACCTCATTTCCAACTGGCATAAATGCCACATGATCAGGAAACATGATCATCTGTTCACCAATGAACCATTGACCACAGTTTCACTGGGAACCCCTGGTTGTTTGTATATCACACGTGTATTGATGTTTCCACTCAATACAGTTATAGCATGATATAAAACTTAATCATAGACTATATGAAATATGATAATAGTCCTTACTACTATTTGTCTCTGGGGCATATTTCCAACAGTCTCCCACTTGCACTAGAGTACAAATACACTAGCTGCATTTATTCTCAACCATTGGCACCATATACCCGGTACCTTGAACATGCTTGCTCATGGAAGAGGTTGAGTCTTGGGTCTGTACTTTACAGTCCCAAATCCTTTGCAACTTACTAATGTCACCTTGATTGACATTAATACTTTATCATCTCATGATAGCATCTGTGTGTATGCATCGTCGCTATGGCAGCAGAACGAGGCCTGATTCCAGGAGCCTATAGTGACGTTAGATCAACCTTGAGGGATTTCTCATGGGCACTGTGCCCTGGGACACATCATTCTACGTTAAAAGCGAACTAGCCCCGCCATAACATTATGCCACACTTTAGATGGTACCCTTATCTATTATTATAAATGTATTTATCGAAACACTAGTGCACTCTGTGCAACTTTCGATGTTTTTGTTCACCTCGCTTCCTACTTGACTTTAATCGGTATTACGGGAGTTCCAACATATTCCCTTATAACATAACTCTTTATGCTTTAAGATATGTTATCCTTTATGGATTTGGAAAACATGTCTGCAGTTCTCTACTAGACACTGCGGACAAACTCAGCTCAACGTTCCATGATTCAAACTTAATCACTTTAAACGTTCTTTATTGGATCACATATTATGTTCAGTTATCATCATGGTTTACTAAGATAGAACCTATGTCTCAACATAGTTGATGATTATCATCCTTTTCTTTCTTTCAAACTATTGATGTTAAACTTAATGTTATTCCTAATTTGAGTTATTAAGGATCAGTTCCTTAATTAACTTCTATTCTGAAACCACTTTCAGAATCCCTCCAGGAATACTACATAATATCTTAATACACTTATTGTCAACTTCTACATCTTATATATCATTATTTATAAATATTTGTGCCTTTATTCTTAACTCCCTTAAGAATTACTGTATAAGCTCCCACTCAAAAATATGTTGCCAACATATCGTTTCAGGAAGACTTACATAGCTCCCACTCAATTTTATGCAAATTGCACATCCACTCACTATTTTGAATAACTTCAAAATCCTTTGATCAAATATCAAACTTGGAGATTTTACTATGAGATACTAGTACTTTACTAGTTTTAAATCCACTAGACATTTAGCACACATGAATCAAATTCATTTGAATTTGTCCAATACTTGACAAATTGTTCTTTTGTCATTCACCCCCTTTTCCACTATGGCTTTGCAGTCATTTGGGAAAATTCCAAGTAACCCCTTTTACTTGTGAGATTCGGCAACGAATTGCTTTCTAATCTCAAGTGAATTTTGCTTTTAGGATTTCTCATAATTCTAGTTTACCATTATTTCCTTAGTAGTTCATAGGTATGTCATATACCAGTAATCATGACAAATGATTCACAAATGTCTCCATACTAGATATGGATTACATTTTGAATCCTACTTCATGTAGTGAAAACACCAGTGGGGAAAACACAATGATCAATATCATTGATTCTTTCCTTCTGTGCAGAGAGTCGTTCAGGAACGTTGTCCGTTGCGCTTCTCAACACTCTGATGCAGGGTTTTGAATCCTCATCGTGTTTTTCACTATCTTCCATTTGCTCCATAATCGAGAAACATCACTAAAAGTGAGCTTTCTCAAGAATGTACCAAAATCCAAGCAATACGAATCTTGCTTTCCTTTTGGTTTCAGCTATGGGTTTTGTATTCAAAGTTTCCAATGAATATGCTACAAGGACTTATTCGCTATTGTTTTGGTTATATCGAATAACCCCAAAACTTTCACGAATTCAAATGGTTCACTATATTCAATTGAGTGCTAACTATTTCTAAGTTAATGGTCTCTACATCTACACTACAACGATTTATTTGGTGCCTTCTATTCAACCCATTTTTGATACCTAATATCACAAATTGTGATGCTTTGTATTTTGACGTTTCAAAACAATTTGCATTTCACAATTACTTTTATGCCATTCTTATAAAGTTGAATTTCATTACTATTGATCAAATCATAGTAATTGGATTCTCTTTTATATTTATACCCTTTTATTGATGAAACACTTTGATCAAATCAAATAGTTTCATATTCATTTTTCCTTTGGTAAACTTCTTTACACATTTAAACAATCATTTAATGATAATTACCATTTTTGTTAAAACATAATACATCGAATATGTATTTACTTTTAACAATTCTTTAAACACTTTGTATTCAAGTAATACACGGTGTTCAAGTTATTTTGCCGAACTTAGGCATGATTTATATGTGACAAGAAATCGAATGTCTTTCACATATTATCCCATAACTTTGAATTCAAAACAATGGTTTCATTCATTAATGAACATATCATTAAGTCGGGTATTTTAAACAAGGCATAGTTAATGTTTTACAAATGTTTATGTATTATCAATTAGTTTCAAACGAACAAGGATAATTCACACATAATCAAACAAGATATGAACACGAATAGAAATCATTCATAAAAGTGGAACAACTATTTGTTACAAACTCATATGAATAACCGTCTTACGAAGTGTGAAACACACTAAAGAAGTTCATAATCTCTTGATTACAAAAATCATCCTAAAACATAAACTAAATGATAAATGTCGAGGGAGAGTGTCGTCAGCCATCATCATCATGCTCGCCATCAACACGCAACATCACCTCCTCTCCAGCAAGCACCTCTCATGCAGAAGGACCTGTTTTCAGCAAAACAGAACAAGTATCAGATATACTTAACACTGCAAATGTGTTTGCAAGATTATAACATTTATAAAACTGTATATCAAATATATACCTTTGTCATCGATGACCTCTCCGGTGATTGGTTCAATCTTTACATTTCTGAAACATAATATGAACTCATGGAAATCCAATGTTTCCGTATCACCACTCATGATGCTACTCCGGACATGTCCTTCGTAGCTGGGAGGGAACGATCGAAGTAGTACGTCTATCGCAAATGGATCAGCCATCCAGTAATCCACGAAGTGAACCAGTATCATGTGTGCATCAAGCATGCGCTCCAAGTGAACCTTCAGACATGTATGCTCCTCCATATGTATGGAAAGGAACTCTCCAAGCATCTCGTGCTGCCACATGCGCACATGGCCTATGAACTCTGCTCTCAGCTGATCCACCATTGAATATGGATCAAGATCACCCATGAGCGGATGTAGTTCATCCACCATCCCGTAACGCATTATTATATGAATGTAGGTGGACATCTCTTGACGATAGTAGCGGTCTGCCAGCTCTTGTGGGGTCTCATAGTAGTCTGGCTCAGTCAAATCCATTGTGCCGCGTATGTAATCTACCACATGATTCCTAGTAAGGAGATCATTCAGGCGCACAAGCCAACTAGGGAAGTTGGATCCATCAAGTCTAAGTTTTTCACCCTTTACCCAATCCTCAATGACAAAGTAAGCTTCATGGTGAGCCATCTACATTTATAATTGCAAAAAGGAATTTAGACTAAGTTTATAATTAAATGAGTTAATAATAACTCCACTCAGAAACACCTATCCCCAGAAGGGTTCCTAGTGATAACACGACCCCTATCAGCCACATCTCCCCCGATCATCACGGACATCAATGTGGGTTCAAGGGTGGACGCTAAAACGTCTGTCACATCATTCATGCGACTCGTGCTCGATCTTTTGACCATCCGTGTTCCGAGGCCATGTCTGTACATGCTAGGCTCGCCAACTCAACCTTAGTGTATTCGCTGTGCAACATGGCTTACACCCACTGTATGCGAATGTAGATATGTTTGCACCCGATCATCACGGCTTGCCTCATACCGAAGAACTTTCTTCGTGGTGCACACTAAGGGGGAACACAATCGTTGGTAATTTTAACAGGGATCATCTTATTAGGCTACCGTCGAGTATCTAATACTAGCACACAATAAGACATACAAACAATAACATTGAATGTAAAAGCTATGTGATATGGCCCTTCACGTCGCGATCTCCATCTTTCGTCACCGGGTTCCGGCGCCAGGGTTCCGGCGCCGTAGACACCAGGGTACCGATGTCTTCCCGACGTGGTAGTTCGTCACCTCCGTGACTATCTACTACTACGTAATAAAAGGAAATCACTCTACCTTTGCCACAACCATATCACAAAGAAATGCCCCACCTGCAAAACAAAGTTAGACGCCTCTACTTTATCTTTGCATGTTTTACGTGGCTGAATGGGCTTTCGCACAAGAACCATTCTTACCTATGAACTTTTAGCACAACGCTGATCAAGAAGTTGTCTCTACTACACCCCTTTCGGGGCCCTCCGTTGCAAATGGTATACCAACTAATGCGAGAGAGACAGACACCCCCCTAAGCCACTTTATACGGTACAAGCCGTATGTCAAGCGTGGACCAGTCTCGCGAATGAACGCGTAAAGTCGGTTGGGGCCGCTTCATCAAGCATTACTGCGGTATACACAAGTACACGTGCGAGGGTAACAACTAAAAGATCAACGCCCACATGCTACATATCGTGTGTTCTACCCATACTAGCATTACTACGCATAGATCTAGCTCTGATACCACTGTTGGGGTTCCGCGTAGGAAAACAATAAATTTTACTCTACGCGCCTGAACCCCTGAAGCTGCCAGGACCTATCTATTAGTAATACAGTAACGGGAGGGGCTTTTCGCGAACTTACCCTTGAAGACCGAAAAGCATTGTCAACGCTCGGGAGAGCGTGGTTGATGTAGACGAGCCGAAGCCGACCTCAAGGTCGTGATGAAGTCCTTGCGCTCCTCTGGCTCCAACGACTTGAGTGCCTCAAGTGCAACACCTCGCGGGGAGTTACACACTTCTGGTGCCTGACGATGACTCCCGCTTCCCCGATCCAGTAGCAGTTGCGGAAGTAGAGCTCCCGGATCCGAATCCCGCAGCGCGACGGCACTCCGCGATGAAGATGTCTCTCGCTCGTGCAGTCCAGACTTGGGACCACAGTCACGAGAGAGAGAGGGGGAGTGAGAAAATATCAACTGGAGGTCCTCCCAAAAGTGAGAAGACCTTTATGGATTATTGGTGCATTTTATTTGGCCAAATACCCCCACTATATATAGGGGGAGGGGAGGTACTACCTCCCTCAAAGTCCCGGGGTGGGACTAAAGGAGAGGAGGGGGAGGGGTGGCCGCCGGCCACCCTAGTGGGCCCCGCGAGGAGGGAGGGGGCCAGGCCCAGCCGGCCTCCCCCTTGGCCCCTCTCCGTCTCTCCTTTCCCCTAATGGGCCCTCTCCCTCCAGAAATTGGCCCATTAAGCCTTTGACCATTTAAATTGATTTTCTCTTTATTAAATAATTATGAATAAATGATTAAATCAACATTTAACATTCATTCACACATTATTCAATCTCCGTGGCTATGGAACACCTTCCATCTCCACTCCGGACATCCTCCGGACTTACCGAAACACTTCCGGTTTTCTCCCTACTCTTCTTCGGTGATTCCACCGATCCTATAAACACTCTCTAAGCATCATCAAGCCCTTAAGCGTGATACCCCATGGTTCGGGAACACTCTAGAGATGGTCTGGACACTCCCGCACCAATGATCGACAGAGGGACCTGGATGGCCATGTGACCCCTGTGCGTTCCACGAAGATCTTTCGTCGTTTGAACCGGGACAGTCGTGTCTTATTCCCTTTGTCACTCGATACTTTCATTGCCCGAGATCTGATCAATGACATCACCATGTCGTGTTCAATCTCATTACTGAACAATGCTACTTGACTCATTCCGGCAAGTGATATCCCCGTGATCAAATCACACGCTGCGCAGCTATTGGATATAACTTTTCCGAATGGGCCCTTGAGTATCTTCCCATCACATGGACGGACAAATCCCGCTCTTGACATATATTGCCTCTACGGTTTCCTCCGAGTACCTGAACACATCTTTATAACCACCATATTATTAGATGGCGTTTGACGCTATCCAAGCACTCTCGGGAGATAGTGATTGATATAGCCTCACGGTCTAAGGAATAGTCTACGAGGATCCATTTCTAATCATCGTAACTTGAACTTCGTGACATGATCGGGTCACGATGTTTAGGTTGCGTATTGGTTCATCATCTCATTCTCAGAATGAGATGACCTCATTTCCAACTGGCATAAATTCCACATGATCAGGAAACATGATCATCCGTTGACCAATGAACCAGTGACCAGAGTTTCACTGGCAACCCCTGGTTGTTTGTATATCACACGTGTATTGATGTTTTGACTCAATACAGTTATAACATGATATAAAACTTAATCATAAACTATATGAAATATGATAATAGTCCTTACGACTATTTGTCCCTAGGGCATATTTCCAACAAGATGCTAAATATTTTCTTCTTAAATAGTTTAGTTAATAGGAAACCCTAAAAGTATAACTTCAAGAGTGAAATGCATTCATTTGGGAAAGATAACCTTTTCCTCAAAGGTAACTCTTTTAAATAAAATGCAAATGAACTATATTTCTGTCTTTAACTCTCTAAGTTATAATAGAAAACTTGAATAGAATCAACTCTGAATTATTTGTCAACACCTTGGGTGTTATGCCATTGTGTGTTACTTCATTGTACTTCTAAATTGTTTCACACACATTCACAAGCCTTAATAAGAAGCACAAGTGTGAAACTGGTATAAAAGTACAACACATTCCTAAGAACTCATCACCAGTTTCCAAACCCTAGATCAGATTCGATTATCCCGGGGCTTCGCATTTATCAAATTACATTACATTACTTATGCATTATTGCATCTTGCTTCTTTAAACATTAGTCCTTACGGGACCAATGATGTTGTTTACAGAATTTGGATCTTCTAGTGTCTGAAGACCGTGAGTGCATAATCTTGCAATCACAAAAGGCAAGTTCACAACTTGCTTATGTCCTTTGATTATTTTCTATCAAATGCTTGTAACTCAAATGTTGTCATCACCTGCATTTCAAAAAGGATAGAAAATACTATTTTCATAATAATATGATTATGGATTATTTACCAAGTGGTAATAATCTATTGATACAGTTCAAGTGGTAAAGGAACATAATATCTAGGATTTAACAACCAATATCTCCAGTGATTCTAGCGATGTATATTACGCGTTAACCATGAGATTTTGAATGGGACGGAGAAGTCAGCTGTATCTTCTTCATCTCGCATGCATCCGGATGGCCAGGTCGTGGTTATTATCCTCGTAGCGTGCATTAATTGGTAATTCGTAGAAGATATGCAGCATATGGGTGGGAGCCCTCAACGTCCCACGATAGTTCTGGCATCTGACGGTCTGTACTAACCATTACCGTAATTCAAGGTGTGGGCATGGCGTACACCAAGGGGACATGTGGGGTTGCGAAAGGGGCAGTGATTGGCTTGGATCTTAGGTTGGGCCTCAAACCATGGAAGTATGAATAGGGACATACTCCCGGCCGTGCAACACAGCTTAAGGTCTCTCATGGGAAAAGTGACGCACCTCTGCAGAGTGTAAGAATTGTGACATGTTACTCCATCATGCAGTGGTATGCTGGGTCGCGGCATCGCGCCACTCCGACCGCAGATCCTCGAAGCCGACGACTGGATGGCCACCCTGCACCATGGATGCGGCCTAGGCGGCGGTCGTAGCGGCGGTGGAGGAGGCGGTGGCAGGCGACCGCATCCGTGGAGTCTGTCGTCGCCGCCGAACGCGCGGAGGTGGACGAGGCCCTCGCTGCGGTGCGCGTCGCGGACGAGCCGTCCGGATCCGGCCGCGTCGACGACGTGGAGATGGAGGTGATCGTCCTCGACGACTAGATGGACGGCACGGCGCTCCGGCGAACCAGAGATCGATTTTGGCCATTCGAGGACACGGCAGTGTCCTCCGGCGAGCTCTGTCCCTTTTTATTTTTCTTTTAGGTGTAATTTTACTATGTAATGAATGATGAATCGTAATCTAGCCGTATGATGATCAACGCCTGTGTTCATATTTCCTGAGGATTTTTGAATTTTGATTTTTACAGTTTGGATTTGAAGATGCTGATCTGCGCCGTCGACCAGAAACCTGTACGCGATTTACAGGTCGGAAGTTTACAGGGCGCTGTTAGTCATACTCTGACACGGCTAAATCTCATGTACTAGCACGTTTGCTTGGGCTCTTATGCAACACCGTTGCCGTATCACACACACCATCTGAGAACACTCGATCGCCATCTGAGAACACACCCTACTACGTGCAGCAGAAAGAGAAGATGCAGATAACACATTCTCATAATCTCATAACTGGGCTAGCTGCTCGAAGATGACAGAAATAATTTTTGGATAAAGAGAGATCACACAAACAAGGTGACGTTTTCGATAAAGAGATCACATACAACTCAACTGGTAGACATTGCCTAGGTGACATGGCAACAAACTGCCTCACACACAACTCAACTTTCATGCAAATAAAGACAGAAAACTAAACATAAGAGCAAACAATAATAATAGCTCCAGCAACATTAATGGTGCGTCGTCTTCCTGACAATCTTCTTCGTCATGGTCATCCTGAAACTGCAGCAGCCTAATCCTTAAACCACAGGACGAACCGGGTCATTAGTATTATTCCTTGTTCACGGAGCGTCTTCGAAGCAGAGCCTGAACTGCACTGGGCATGGCCGCTGCTGCGATATCGATGGCGCATCGTCGAGCCCTTGCAGCATCTTGATAACGTCCGCCGTGTCGTGGAGATAGTACCTGGCCATGCTCGGCTTCATACCGACCGTGCAGGCAAACACCTCACTGCTAGCTGGGAGCTTCACGCTGCTCTTCTTCTCGCACACCATGCTCTCGAACATGTCCTCGTCGGACCGGTCGTCTCCGATGCAGAGCACAAAATCCGGCGGCTTGTGGCTGAGTACCATGGATGAGAGGAGGCTCTCCACAACCACGCCTTTGCTGATGCCCTGCACACATATATCTTGCATGTCAACAGTAGTAGTATTGATATTTCAAAGTCTAAAGCTCTTGTTATGAGAGAAGCAAGCTTGAATTACGTGAGGTTTAACTTCCACGATATGCTGACCCCTCTTCACAACGACTGGCTCCTTGGCAAGCACGTTTTCAAGATGATGAAGCAGTGCTTTAGCCTGGAATGATCCGAAATCTGGATCCGCCTGATGGTAATGCCAAACAAGCGCGCTTTCCTTGTACTCGATGGATGAACCATCCGTCATGTCGGTGTAGAGCTTCATCACGGGCTCAACGGTCTTCTTCCAACCGAAATCTCCTCCTGCCAACAACCCGCCGCATGTCTCCCATGGACAGTCCTTGCTCCACCTGCAACGCAAGATCAGTAAATGGAGTGGACATCATCATATTTAACAACACTCACAAGCAGTGATGCTCATCACCTATTGATCGAAGTAACCATGCTCTGCAGCAACGCAAGCAAGTGATGCTCACCTAGTGAAGTAACCATGCTCTGCAGCAATCCCCAGCTTCTCACATGGTGCAAACCAGTTGCTCAGTTCATCCTTCCCCCGGCCACTCACAATGAAGACCTTGGTTTTGGGATCTTCGCACAGACGATTCAAGACAGAAATGACCTCACTGCTGGGTGCCCGCTTGTTGTCGTCAACGACACAACTGATCTCTGCTGGCATCACCGTCCCATCATAGTCGAGGAGAATTAGCCGATTCTCCGTCTTCCTGAAGGAAGGGGCAATGTGGTCGAGAGAAAGCCGGCAGAAATCTGGGCCAAGTGCAACCACCTTGAAGCTCATCCCAAAGCCAATCCCCCAGAGGCGGCGGCGCCGCGAGGAATAATGGTCGTCCTTGCATACACGCTGCAGGTCCCCGTCCAGGGAGCGCGCCCAGTAAGCGACATCATGGGTACTGACATACTTGTAATGCTTCTCATGCCACAGCTGCTGCTCGACCTCGGACATACTCAATGCCTTGTTCATGGCATCCTTGACGGACTCCACGCTCCATGGATTGAGGCGGATGGCCCCGCTAAGCGACCTTGAGCACCCAGCAAACTCCGACAGCACGATGACGCTTCCCTTGGGATTGGGAGCACCATCATCGTCCCCCAGCAGGCCCAGCTGGGCGGCCGTACTCTCCTGCCGGCACACCGTGTAGATGTATGGTATCCGGTTGAGCCCGTCCTGGACGGCGCTGACGACGCAGCACTCGGCGGCGGCGTAGTATGCCGCCTTCTCGTGCGCCGACACCGGGTGGTCGATCATCACGATTGGGGTGTACCCAGGCGTCGCGTACTTAGCATTGACCCGGTCGCTAATCGCCCGGGCCTCCTTGTGTACATGCTGGATGTCGAGCCCCCCGCTGCGCGCCGGGTTGACGATCTGCACCAGCACGGCGCGCTCGCGGAGCTCAGGGTGTTGCAGCAGCAGTTTCTCCATCCCAAGGAACTTGAGCTCGATTCCTTTGAAGAGATCGGCGTCATCTACACCCACCATCAGGCGCTTCCCCTTGTACGCCTCGGCCACCTGCCGTACTACAACCCCGGTCTCCGGCGCCGACACCACCGACCTAAGTTGCGCCATGTCGATCCCGACGGGCAGTATCTTGAGATTTACCCTGCGGCCGCAGTAGTCGGTGCCCATGTACCCGCACTTGGACGTGTAGGCCAGGCCGAGCAGCCGCGAGCACGCTGACATGAAGTGGCGCGCGTAGTCGAAGATGTGAAATCCGACGAGGTCGGCGTTGAGGAGGGCTCCGAGGAGTTCCTTCCGGACGGGGATGGTGCCGAAGATCTCCAGGGATGGGAACGGCGAGTGGAGGAAGAAGCCGACCTTGGCGCGCGGGAAGCGCTTGCGGAGGAAGGTGGGGAGGGCCAAGAGGTGGTAGTCGTGGATCCACACCAAGTCCTCCTCCTCGTCCTGGCTCAGCACTTCCTTGAGGCGGTTGGCGAACGTCATGTTGGCGGAGAGGAAGGAGTGATAGAGCGCGTCGTCGAATTGCAGGCCGCCCAGCACGGACGGCGTCAGCGGGAGGAGGGAGTGGAGGAGCTGCCACATGTAGTGCTTGCAGAAGCCGTGGTAGAACTGGTGGTGGAGGTCGGCGGGCAGGAACACGGGCAGGCAGCAGAAGTTTTCCACCAGGTAGCTGGCGAGCTCCTCGGACGGGGCCGCGGCAGCGGCCTCGGCCTCGGCGACCGCCGCCGGCAGCGTACCGACGTGGAGCACGGGGGCTGACGCCGGCAGGCCCGAGCGGAGCTGGTGACAGACGCTGTCCGCGTCGACGGTGAAGGAGAACCCGAACGGGGAGGACGCGTCAGGGGCTGCCTGGAGCGGGAGGCGGTGGGAAACAATCACGCGGCGCGGCTGGACAGACGGGGACGAGTTGGCCATGACGCGCGGGAGCCGGAGCGGCACCTCGTCCACAATGTCGAGCAGGTTATGACAAGAAAACGACGAGCTGACTAGTCTTCATCTCTCTCCTATATGTTGCATGTTGCGGATGCAGAGGAGGTCGGTCCCTACGAGGGTCCTTTCCTATTCTTACTCCCTCCGTAAGTAAGTCAGTAAAGGGCACGTACAACACGGTGACTTATCTTAGATTTTTGCTTAGTTCACCGATAGAGAAATAAAAAAGCGAAGGTTGTCTTCTCTTTATGATTTTTAGAAAATAAGGGAAGTCTATTTTTCTCTCTTGTACCATAAGTCTACCCTTAGCAGATCAGTTTTTAGTAAAAGTAGTAAATTTTTATTAATTGCTAGAGATGGCAATAGAAGATAATGCATTGTACAATTTATATACATTGCCTTCTCTAGATCATGTGGAGGGCTAAGGGAAGGCATGTCTTCGTTACGAAACAACCCGTTTGACCAAGTTTGTTTATACCTAAAAAGAATATGAGTATTTATAAATACTGAATCAATATCAATAGATTTAGGATAAAGTATTTATTAATCTGTCCATTCAATATCCAATGGACGACATGCCAGAGATTGCTGGATCGGATAGGATTCGATCGCGCACAACCATGTTTTTTCTGACCGTTTGGTTTCACAGAGAGCGATGCGAAATTTTGCAGTCGGTTGCCATCATGAGACACGTCTTTCAATCGTGGAGAATGACATGAAAGCCATGGTCTGGGGACTAGTGATGGTGGTAGTCTTGGTAGCGATGATGTTTTGGCTTGGTGATCCGTGTCTTGGAGCAACGGCATCGGAAAGCGGGGGCGACAATACATGAGAATTCCAGAGTGCAAACTTCCAGGGTGAAAGCTCAAGGTCTGACATTAATTGGTTATGCCTAGCAATGGTCTGCTGAAGGCATTGCTTTGTGAGTGTGGACTTTCTCCGAGGTGAAAACCTATGATCGATGATCAGGGCGATGATGGTGCTTGTGCACCATTCTCTTCTTGGAGACGTTGCTTGTAGAGTTGATGGATTTCTAGTGATGTCTTGGTGGTGTTTGGTCAGCGGTTATAAGACATAGATCGTTGTTGCGAGACTTTTCTTTTTCTGTAATTCTTCGTTCTTTTTGGTTGTGTGCATCCGTATTTTCATTAGGACACTGCGTTGTTGCAGAGACTGGGTATAATTGGTAACTTTGCGATATTAATATATTCTCTTTATCGAAAAAAATATTGTAGAGGTATATAATTTTTCCTAAATATTGGGTCAAAGTTAGTCAGATTTTACTTTTGACTAAACTTTAAACGCCTTACATTTTTGGACGGAGGGAGTATTACTAGTCACCAGAAGAAAACTTTAGGGTAATAAGGACCAGCCTCCTCCGAGGATCGCATCGTCTGGGTCTACCGCCGACACAAGCAGCGTCCCTCGACGTGGGGAGACGTCATGGGTAGGGCACAACTCCCATCATATCCTCTCACCTCTCCACTCATCCACTCATTGGTCTCCTCCCTTTGTTTTCCTAGCACAATCGTCACCATGTCTCATGTGTCCTTTCTAACACCCGCCGCTAGTTCCCCCGGTTGAGTGTCACCTTCTTCCCCGGGCCGTAGCCTCCACCTCGACCCCTCGCCGCGAAGCACCGCGCAGAGAATGCCTTGTAGGTGCGCCTCCATCCTGTGCAGCGAGCTCCATTTTCCCTATCTTTGGTTCCAGCAACCATGGAAGATTGATGAAGGTGCTTCCAAGGGGCAGATGAGGGTTTGATGGGCTGGTGCAAAGGAGATGTCGACAATGCTACCAATGGGTGATGATGTTTCTACAGAAGACGGGTGGAGTGTCCACCGAAGGCAGGAGGAGTTTTCTACCAGGTGCTGATTTTGCTGCATAGTCTTCCCGTGTTTCTACTTGCTCGTTTCTTTTTTGCTACTTATATTTTTCTAAATTGTTATAATGAGTTCTGGCAAAGTCGGTTTTTTGCTATAGTTGCTGATTTTTTTCTTGGGGTTCGTAGATACAAAACAAAAATTTCTACCCTACACGAACATCCAAAATCCGATTGTGAAGATAGAACCAAGATCAAGATTACGTATTCACAGACGTTGGTGCAAAAGATGTAACTCCATAGTAGAGAGTTGATGAAGAATGGGTCGATCCCGTAGCTAGGTGTATCCCTCCCAGTCGTGAGGAGATTAGATCCACTTAATGCAAGTATCAAACGTACAATCCCTTCATGGGTTGCATGATTTCGGTTTCCCGATCGTCAGCATTCCGTCGTATAGTTATCGACGTCAATGGTGGTAGTCCCGTAGCCTCAGAGCGTACGTGTATGATTGATAGAGAGAGAGTGTGTGTGTATGTGTGTGTGTTCCGACACACGGAGGAGAGGGAGGATAAGTTCTATGGGTTGCCTCATAAGGGTATATATAGGAGGAGGGGGAGGGGCATGCTCCTCCCTAAGGTAGGTGGCCAAGCTGGGCCAAGAGGTGGTGCCTCCCCCGTATGGCAATTCCATGATCTCCTTGATCTCAGAGATCACCCTTTTCATATTATGAAGATTTGACATCTTCTCAATCAAGTAATATCAATATATTCCTTATTTAGAGATATGATCAAAACCTTCCATAATTAAGATATATGATCGGAACCTTCCATATGTGAACACATGCAAATAAGGAAGGAGTGGGTGCATCCTTGGGGGCCAAGCACTAGCCTAGGGCGTGTCGTGGGCGCTGGCCCTAGGTAGGTCATGGTGGGCCCATGCACCACTATTGTGGGCATTCCACCCTCCGATCATTTCCACACTAGAATCCCTTCGGATGCTTCTTGTCTTCTCTAGCTTCTTTCTAATAAAACCAGTGCATGAACCTATATATATTTTGGAACCTTTCCAAAAATATCTTTGAAATTTTAACCTCCTCAAAATGATTCTTATAAACCTCGTAATCAAAATACCGATGACTTCAGAAAAACCTTCCCGGACTAGGTTATGTCACCGAAACTATTCTGATTCCTCTCTTATGTGATTCAACGAATCTCAGAACTATTATGGTGTGTCTGGAAACTATTCCAGACAACTCTCTCAACTATCTACCCTATAGATGACTAGCATAACTTGATCGATAAAATGTAAGCGTGTGACCCGTTCAGGTTCGGTAGTAATTAGACATGATACCGAAGACCTTCGGATCAATAACCAACAACGGGACCTAAACGCCCATGATGATTCTCACTTCACTACATGAAGATCGCACCGAGTGAACCCTTTCATTATCCATATAGTAATCCTTCCGCTTCGTGATATGTGACAATCGTAGGCGAGATATCAGTATCCTCTCGTGAATCAACTAATTGATCACTAGACCCATTATCCTCATTACAATTTCACTCTCTTTTACTCCTATATGTATTCCAATGTCCTTTATGATATCCATCATAACTATGCTTGTACAGACGACAGGGTCACATCGTAATACCGATAGGGCCCAGCTAATATATCTCCATCGTTAGGAGACAAATAGGGCCTAGAGAATAACTCGCTATCGTCAAGAGGAGCGTGATCTGACTTGTTGAGATTGCCGTTATTGACAGCTCTTTAGGTGGTGTTGGGATAATCCTAAAGACAACTCTTCTAGCATGAGGGTACTTGATACTCTCATGGTCTTAAGGATTTGTGTATAATATGATGGTCTGATGATTTGACTATTAACTTCACGATACTATCTCATAGTAAATCATTCATTGGAACGGTTTTGTACCCTTGTTCCACTAACAATGTACTCCCATATTTGGTGGTATCCTCAGTTTCCATCACTTCTATACCATGATGAGGAAACTTGATCATCACACAACATGTGGCTAGTCCTAGAGGCTACACGAGGAACATCTTGGTTAGTTCATCTTTTCAAAAACTGCATGTGAGATCTCCTTTGATTCACGCAATCAAGACTCACAACAGTTATACATAGTTCTATCAACATATATATTGAATAGGGGATTATATAATAAACATTATTATTATTTCCCCTAGAGCATTAATTGATTCTTGCAAAGATCCTTTTCAAGCATGACCTTTCCATTCTAGCATATTTGCATATTATCTATCATTATAAACACTTGTGTAAATCATCCATGACATGGCCTAAGTCTTATAAATATTTCATACAATATGTGTCAAGATAACTTTGAAATGATTTCTCACATCATTAGAGTATTGTACTCCCACTTACTTTCAGATCTTTCTGACTCAAAACTCTTTCAACTCCTTGAAATATTCATACTTTATCAGAACCAATCTTGGATTCGTGTCTAACACAAAACCTATTGATTGTCCTAATAACTTTTGTCATATCATATAAACAATTGATAATATCCGCACCAAACATTTCATTCAACTATCTAAACTTCTTTCTCGAAACATTGACACCATAAAACAAAATGATTTCTCACCCTTTGATTAGACTCCCAAGTTTGGGATCATTTGTTGGTTTTATGTTGGACATTATAAATCTACGTCAATTTCTAAATTTGAAGTCTTTTATCGATATCTTGTAATATGCAGATTCATTATCCAGGATAATCATTTTTCTTTTTGCATTCTTCAGATTTGGCCCTTCAAATGATTCGCTAATTATTACTTGACCATTCTGATCTCCCACTTGCTCTAGTTAAAAGCTTTGATATTTGTTCTGGAGTAGGAGACAGGATTCAAACACCCTTTTGAATGTTTTATAATATAAATTCATTTGATATTTGTTTTTATCGTAATCCTTGAAAACGCTTTAACATAAGAATCAAAATCAAAATATACTAGCAAACAACTTTCATAATTCATATGACTTTGTTTCTAAAGACATAGATTATCTTAAATTTCCAATAATTAAGAGATTTAATATATATTACGTTTTAGACAACACTTGCTTGAAGATTCATCATGGACAAGTTCATGCGACTCTATTATCTTTTCTACAACCATTGGCAAACACATGCTCTTGTGTTATTCCAATATTTCATAATTACAACACGCTAAGTGTAATTAATACAATGTATTACTAAAATTTATTTTAATCATTTGCAATTTGAATTGCATGATCAAGATAACTTGGTTATGATAAGAAACTTTAGTCTCAAATTTATTTGAATGCTTTCAAATTATTTTAGAATATTACTTTATTGAATTTGCTAATAAATGTTTCAAGTATCAGTAAAATTCTCTAAGTGATGTCCCATTCACACGTGTAAGTTCACTGAACTTCATACATTGAATGTATCTTCCCAATTAACTTAGTAATTCTTGTTCACAAACCATACATGTAAATAATGACTTAGTCATTTTCTCATTGGACAATTCCAATATGCACAATGAATTTGAATTTCATAAATATATCTTTAATAGAATTAGTGCATACAATTTTAACATGAATATGACAATGTCATATGGCGCCATACATTATTGTGTTTTGCTCATAACATTTTAACGTGGCAATATTTAAATTAAAGATATTAATGCAAGTACCAATATAATAAAGATAACGGCCTTCAAATAGGCACAAATCCATTACACCGATTCTCTAACGATGATCAACCATTATTCAATAATTAAGTCAACGTTTATCAAACGATAAACATGGAATGAACTTCTATTCCGCTCAAGTGTCAGCTTGGTTCTAGACCTTGAGCGCTTCAGCTTGGCGTCGGGGTCGACAAATCAACCACCACTCCTGAAGCCACTTCAGCACCTCACTGCTCTCCAGTCTTCCTATCTTTGGATTTATCCTACATCAATATGCAAAGTAATTAGTATCAAATACTAAAACACTTCAAAAGATAATTTTGAATAGAATAAGCAATAACTTCGTATAACAATTATACCTCTCTTTCCGGACTTTCCAGAGTGTAGTCTGGAACCATCTCATGATTCTTTTGATATATTGCTTCTTCCGCAGCAATCAATATAGTGAGAACTTCACTAAACTTCTTGTCCTACCCGGTCTGAAGCACATTCAAATTAGTCTTACTATAAGAAGGTTGATGAACTAAGCAGGACTTTCATGGCTAGTCTCTCAGACACAAGCCATCCACTCTCATCCAACTTGCAAACATGATCAATGATTTCAATTACATGCTCATGTAATGGGGAGTTTTCTACCAGTTTGCACTTGTGCATGAATTCAATCAATTGCACCTGAAAATGCTTAGACATCCTGAAACGAGATTCCATGGACCTAATGATGTGGAATGCACAGGACATCCTTAAAACGGTCTCCCATTGTTTCCTCTATGCATCCCAACATTAGGGCTTTTATCTCATCTTCGCCAGCTAGTTCTATGGTTGCGAACGCATCTGGTTGGTCCATTATTGAACCGTATGGAGGAACTTTCCAGACCATATTCTTTATTTACACTCCTGAGGACCATCATCAACCTTTGGTTCCAGTCAACGCATCATGTTATTATCGGCTATAAGAAAAGTTTATCACAGTAATGCATCTTCTCTACATGGTAAAATCACTATAAGAAAAGTTTCCTTCCGCAACGACTTGGTCCAACGATCGCCGTAGAAGGCGAGTCAATTTATCAAAGTAATGCATAATGTCAATTTATCAAAGTAATGCATAATGTCAATTTATCAAAGTAATGTATAATGTCAATTTATCAAAGTAATGCATCTTATCTACATGGTAAAATCACTATAAGAAAAGTTTCCTTCCGCAACGACTTGGCCCAACGATCGTCGTAGAAGGCGAGTCTTCAGCGATGAAATTATCGGCTCGCCCGTGGCCGATGGAAAACTTTTTTTCTAGTTTTGCGGTCCTCTACTACAACGGATCTGCTAAAAACATGGAGGAAGCTCGGCCAGCACGTGGCAGAAGCAAGATTTTCGTTTTCTCGCGTGATGTTGACTCGCTAAAGTCTTTTGAGGCGCGTGGGTCCTGGACACCAGTGTCTCTAACGGACCATACTTTTCGGTCGCGCCTCCCTAATTTAAACTCGATAACGTTGCTCGAGGTGTCTGCCGTTTAGTCAGGATGTTAGTTCCCACATGTCAGCCTCTCATTAGAAGGATCATGTGTACGATGGAATTTTTTCCTTCGCTCGCGCTACCCTATTCCGAAGTTGATAGCGCTGCTCAGTGCATCTACCGTCTAATCAACCTCTTGGGACCCACATGCCATCTTCTCATTAGAAGAAACGTGTGCATGATGGATTTTTTCCTTCGCTGGCGCTACCCCGTTCCGAAGTTGATAGCGTTGATCGACGCATCTACCATTTAACCAACCTTCTGATCCCCACATGTCATCCTCTCATTAGAAGAAACATGTGTATGATGGATTTTTTTCCTTCGCTCGCGCTACCCTATTATTCCAAACTTGATAGCGTTGTTTGATGTATCTACCGTTTAATCACGATGTTGGTCCTCACATGTCATCCTCTCACCAGAAGAAACGTGTGTATGATGGATTTTCTACCCACTGTCGCGGCTTCGTGTTCCGAACTTGATAGCGTTGCTCGCTGCTTCAGCCGTTTATATAGTTCAAATCAAGGAGGCACGACCGAAAAGTATGGTCCCCTAGAGACACTGACGTGTGGGACCCACACGCCTCAAAAGAGTTTGGCGAGTCAATATAGCGCGAGGAAATGAAAATATTGCTTCTGCCATGTGCCAGCCAAGCTTCCTCCATGTTTTTAGCGGTTCCGTCATAGTAGAGGGCCGCACAACCGGAAAAAAATCCATCGGCCATGGTCGAGCCAAAAAATTCGTTGCAGAAGACTCTACGACGACCATCGGGCCAAGTCGTTGCTGAAGGAAACTTTTCTTGTAGTGAGATGTACTTGTGGTCCAGGTTACCATCTTCAACTATATTGACTTTCCAAGGGTACGAGATAAATGGGAATATATTTTACACGATAGCCCAAGATAAAAAAGAGCACCAACCAAAACAGTGGTGTCCACTTTGATGCAACAAACAACAATGAACAAAAGGACACATATTATGGTTACATAGAGGAGATATGGGAACTTGACTATGGACCTTCTTTTAAGGCCCCTTTGTTTCGATGCAAATGGGTCAAGATGATAAGAGGCAGGGTAAAGGTAGACCAGCAGTATGGAATGACAACATTGGATCTCAATAATCTTAGATACAGAGACGAACCATTCATCCTAGCCAATGATGTGGTGCAGGTTTTATATGTGAAGGACATGTCTACCAAACCAGAAAAAGAAAAGATAAGTAAATGAATACACCATACGATGAGCCAAAGCGCCACATATTTCTTTCAGGGAAAAGAAACATCATGGGAGTGCAGGACAAGACAGACATGTTAGAAGATTATAATAAGTTTGATGATATTCTGCCCTTCAAAGTGAACACTGACCCAAGCATCCTGTTGAATAAAGAAGATGCTCCATGGATACGATTCAATCATAAGAAAGGGACATACGCGAAGAAATTTTTTATTCCCCAACACTAGATGGGGATGTTGGTGTTGTGTAAGAATGTATTAAACCTTTTATGTAACTGTAGTTCAAATATGATCATGTACCTATAGTAACTGTAGTTCAAAAGGTTCAAAACTGACCAACTTCCTGCCAAAGGTTTTTTTTGAGATGCAATCAATATGGCTACATTATCGCAAACTATGTTGCGATTTTTGAGAAGGTTTGACATTGTTTGGATTATTTTTAAATTTCTTATGCATGTTTCAAACTATGGTTAAAACGGCGGGCATGAAGATTCTTAGCTCAGTGCTAAGCCTCGCTAAACTTGTAGTGGATCCCTAATGAAATAGCATATTGCGAACCTAAAAATAGGTCCCTGGTTCAAATCTGGCCCACTTCCTATAGATTTGGTAGGAATTTGTCTTTTTTCATGAGGGGTGGATGTAAAGGTTTAAAATACTCTGGTTGGGACATTGTCCATGCAAGGTGGTCCAGTATTTTGAAAAATGGGGTGGTACCATTTTGAAACTTTCATTTGGTGGTTGCTTCACAAAACACCCCGTTTTTGGCACTCACAAAATGGAAAATGGCTTTTTCTGACCACTTCCTGCCGATTTTGCCACCAAGCCTCGCTAAATAACTTTTTCTGAGATTTAGGAGTATTGATCTTCGATGGTGTTGATCTTGGTCTTGATCTTGGACTCGTTCTCGAATACTACCGAGAAGAACCAAAACACTGGAAATAAAGGAAAACAATCAACACATGGCATCGATGCAATGCTCAATCAATAATGATGATATTTTAGGTTAGATAGTACTGAAGTGAAACCCTAGAACATGCTTGAAATATTAAACATGGTTCGAGGGGTATAAACCCTAATTCTGGGCAACCCCGAAATCACCTATGTGGGGTCATTTTGTTCTTCCAAATAAACTTGCAATTAAAGTTGCTTAATAATGCATGAGTTTGCCACCAAAATGTAGATCTCATTTTTTATGAATATTTTGATATATTATACATATTTTTGGACTTAAAATGAATTAGTTATGAATTTCTCCATATTTAATTAATTTTAAATCATTTTAAAACAACTAAAAGCATTTTTGCATTATTTAAAATATTTTTCCAGCTGGACCCACATGTCATACTTTTATTCATTTTTGGAAATGATTTCAATAATTAATAAAATGTTGACATGTAGGGTCCACAGGGATTTAATATAAACTGTAAAATAATGAAGTCCAAAAGCCCATTTAGTCCTGGTTGGCAATGCCAACCGAGATGCCACCAACTGAGACTAAAGGTCCTTTAGTCTTGGTTGGTGGAACGGAGCAGGACTAAATGAGTCTTGATATATAACCCACTCCTTCTCCCCTCCCATCCCAATTGTATTCCTCGTCGCCACCGTCGTCGTCGTACGCATGAGGAGGAGGGCGCTGCACCGTCGTCTACAAGCGGAGGAGGAGGGTGCCGCTGTCATCCGCAAGAGGAGGAGGAGGGCAGTGCCGTCATCCACAAGGAGGAGGAGGCCAGCCACCATTGGAGGAGTCGCCGCCGCCACCCGCCGCTCACACTGTGAGCTTGTCCCCTCCCCCCTCCCAGTCGCCGCTCACAGCCGACGCAACAGGAGGAGGCCATCGTCGGGAGGAGGAGTGCCAGCCTTGATGACGTCATGGTGACATCACCGCTCGCGTAGCACCTGGAGTTGGCCCGGGCCCCCTTTGTCAGCCTCTCTGGCTAGGGTGGCCCTAGGTAGAAAACATGGGATTTATTGTTTTTTCTTTCAGAAATGTATTAAATGTTGTTTTAATATTATAAATTCAGTACCTTTTATTCCGTAAATCAAAAAAAGTGTGATACATCAAAATGTTCAGAAAAACAATTTACACAGTAGTAGCAAATCCATGCATTGTTAATCAACTTCAATTACAAGTTTCTTAGAACAATAAATCAACCCCTCACAGGCATTCCAAGTGTTGGGGATCGGCAGCGGAAAACAAAAAAATTCCTACGATGTAACCCAAACTGCCTAGGATCTATCTATGTAGTAATGCGGTAACGGCCAATGCGTAGAGAACACATACCCTTGTAGACCATACGCGGTCAACGTTCCGTGGGGAACGTGGTTGAAGTAGTCGTACTCGTAGCCGACCTCAAGGTCGCGAAGCTCCTCGCAGGTCACCCCTTGCTCCTTCTTGATCTTCATTGTGCAGCAGCTCCAGCTCACAACATTTAAGCGTCCCAAGTGTTGCGCCTCGTGTCTTCGTACACATCCAGTGCACGATGAGACCTCCGTCTCCCCGAACCCGCCGGGAGTGCGGAAGTTGATATCCGGCTAGGAATCCCTGCAGCGCAACGGCGTGCTACAGGTGTGCCTTGATCGCACAGCCCAGACTTGTGGCCATGGTCACAAGGTATAGAGAGAGAGGGAAGGAGGAAGTCAACCAAAGGACTTCTCCAATTGATGGTATTTGATCCCACCCATGGGCACCCCTTTATATAGGGGAAGGGGGTGTGCCCTCCCCTTTGGGTTTCCCATGTGGGACTATTCAAGGGAGAGAGGGGGAGGCGCATGGGCCTCATGGGCCAGCCGGCCAGGGGTGGGCCCCACCCCGCACATAGCCCTAGGCTGGCCGGGTGGGCCTCCTTGAGGCGCCTGGGCCATGGCCCTTTGGCCCTTGGACCTTTAGCCCTTGGCCCTTCCCTCCTTCAGTTTTTCCTCATTGGCCTTTATTCAATAGGAAGTTTGGCCCATTAGTAGAATAACCCTTCAAATTTAGATTTTAATATTATATTTAATATTAATTACATTAATTAATATGTAAATACATATTACAAAATCTGTTGACCCGAAACACCTTTCGGTTCCCTTTCGATTTCCTCCGAACGACTTCGGATCTTTCCTGGAATGATTCCGGTCCTTTATTCTTTCTCCGAACAACTTCGGATCTCTCTGCGGAACGATTCCAGCTTTCTCTTTCTCTACTATGATTTCGTCTTATGAATGATCGCTCTCATTGTACCCTTAAGTGTACCCTCTCACGGCTCGGGAATGCTCTAGACATGATCTGTATCAATGATCAACAGAGGGACCTGGGATATCCGTATGACCCCTATGCATTCCTGATGACAATGTCGTTTGAACCGCTAAATGTAGCATCCTCTTCCTTTTGTTTCTCGATACAACTTGTCCGAGATCCGATCATTGATATCCCATACCTTGTTCAATCTCGTTCACAACAAGTTCTGTTTTCTTGTTACCGTGATATTACATCCCCGTGACCTAGTCACATGTTGCAACATTTATAGATGTAATCTCACCAAGCTGGCCGTATGTATCTTTACCCGTCATGTGGGCGAACAAATCCCGATCTTGCAGTCACATGTCATCTACTGTTCCTTCAGAATACCCAACGTACACCTTTATGGCCACCGTATTACCAGATGACGATTGATGTAGTCAAAGCAGCCTCGGGAAACGGTGAGTAATATGAGCTCACGGTCTAGGGAGAAGGAGTCTAGGTATAGCTGTTGCAACAATGAACTATATGACTTGATCGTGTTACAATCCTTCGAGGAATTTCCAATCACATCATTCTCCAATGATATGATCCCGTTGTCAGTCGGCATAAATGCCCATGATCTTGAAACCTAGATCATCTTCGTGACCAACGAACTAGTATGAATAGAGGCTACTAGGGACTTTGTTGTTTCATACCACACCTGTCCCAATGTTTCTACTTGGCACAGTTATAGCACAATATGAAACTATTATAAACTAATTGAGATATGACAATAAAAACCTATTTCTTATTTGCCTCTAGGGCATATCTCCTATTTCTTATTTGTTTCTAGGGTTTATAATGACGGTCGTTTTCACCGTTGTCATCTAAACTTCGAAACACACTTTGATATCCTTTGTGTATATATTTTAGTCATGGCAGCAGAACGAGGCCGGATTCCAGGAGCTTACAGTGACGTTAGTGTTGGAGATATGCCCAAGAGGCAATAATAAAAGTGATTATTATTATATCTTTGTGTTTATGATGAATGTTTACATCCCATGCTATAATTGTATTATTAGGAAACACTAATACATGTGTGTTTTGTAAACATATAAGAGTCCCTAGTAAGCCTCTTGTTGAACTAGCTTGTTGATTAATTGATGATCATGGTTTCTTGATCATGGACATTAGGATGTGATTAATAACAAGGTTATGTCATTAGGAGAATGATATGATGGACACACACCCATAGTAAGCGTAGCATAAGATCAAGTCATTAAGTTCGTATTGTTGTAAGCTTTCAAATACATAGTAACCTATTCCTTCGACCATGAGGTTATGTTAATCACCATCACCGGATGGATACTTTGATGGCATCAAACGCCGCTTCGTAACTGGGTGGTTATAAAAGTGTCATTGGGTATTCTGAAAGTATGTGTTGAAGCGCATGAACCAAGATTGGGATTTGTCCATCCATATGACGGATAGATATGCTCTGGGCCCTCTCGGTGGAATGTCATCTAGTTAGCTTGCAAGCATGTGACTGGGTCACAAGGGATGACATATCACGGAACGAGTAAAGAGTACTTATCAGTAACGAGGTAGAACTAGGTATGGAGATACCGACGATCAAACCTCGGATAAGTATAGTATCGCGAGACAAAGGGAATTAGTTTCGTATGTAAGTGGTTCAATCGATCGTGAAGTTATCGTTGAGTATGTGGGAGCCATTATGGATCTCCAAGTCCCGCTGATGGTTATTGATAGGAGATGTGTCTCTATCATGTCTACATATTCACGAACCGTAGGGTGACACACTTAAGGTTCGAAGTTGTTTTAAGTAGATATGGAATATGCATTGGAGACCGAATGTTGTTCGGAGTCTCGGATTGGATTCGGGACATCACGAGGAGATCCGGAATGGTCCGGAGAATAAGATTCATATATAGGAGATCATTTTATGAGTTAGGAAATGTTGCGGAGTGTTTGTATGAGGATTCTAGAAGGTTTCGGAATGTTCCAGAAGGTTCTAGAAGATATCTTGGAGGTTGCTTGAAAATCAAGATAGGGATCAAGGAGTCCTGGTAGGTCAAGATATGGATTCGTGGGGCAGGAGGACTCCTCCCCCCACCTCCAATCCACCGGCCATAGAGAGGGAGGGGAGTCCTACAAGGACTCCCCCTCCCTAGGCGCCTCCCCTCTTTAAATAGAGGGGCAGGGGCGCCCCCTCCTCCCCTGCTCCCATAACACCCAATCTTTGCCGCCTCTCTCCTCCACCATCTTCTGCACAGGCATAGGCGAAGCCCTGCAGAATTCTCTACTCCACCACCACCACCACGCCGTCGTGCTGCTGGGATTCCGTGGAGAAGATCTACTACCTCCGCCGCTCGCTGGAACGGGGAGAGGAAGATCTGCTTCGACTCCGCACGTGTGACCGACTGCGGAAGCGCTGCCGAAACGTGGTGCCGGAAGGATCGTCTACTTGAACAAGGGCGGAAGCGCTGCTGGAACGCGACGCCGGAAGGATCGTCTACTTGACCAAGGGCGGAAGCGCTGCTGGAACGCGACGCCGGAAGGATCATCCACACGATCTTGAGATCGGCAAGTGATCGACTACATCAACCACGAGATCTAATCTCGTTAACGCTTTCGGATCTACGAGGGTTAGTTCCTATCTATCTCGTTGCTCTTATCTAATAGATTAGATCTTGGCTTTTATCTAGATTAGATCTGGGTTTTGTTCGTTGTTGCGGTAGAAATTTTTTGTTTTCCATGCTACGAACCCATCAGTGGTATCAGAGCCGTATCTATGCGTAGATCTGTTGCACGAGTAGAACACAATGGTTTCGTGGGCGTTGATGCTTTTGTTGTCGGTGTCTTAGTGTGTACTTTGCATCTTGCGGCATGGTGGGATGAAGCGGCTCGGGCTAACATTACATGTCATCGCACATGAGACTTGCTCCACGGTTGACGTGCAACTTGCTTTGCACAAGTGGCTTTGCGGGTGTCTGTCTCTCCCAGCATAGTTAAGATTCGATTTACAATGAGCATCTTGACAACACTTGTATCAACGTTGTGGTTCTTGTTCGTAGGTAAGCTCGGTCTTATGCGAAAGCCCCAAACCACGTAAAACATGCAAAGAAAATTAGAGGCGTCTAACTTGTTTTTGCAGGGGTTTTGTGATGTGATATGGCCATCATGTGACTGTGATTGTATTTGATGTATGCAATGATCCTTGTTGTAATATGGCAACCGGCAGGAGCCTAATGGTTGTCTTTAATTCTGTTAAAACCTGCGTGTATATTCATCTTGTAATAGCTTTATTCCAAGTAGTTGTAATAGTTGCTGGTGATGATGGACAACCATGAAGCGGCGCCACTGACCTTGACGCAATGCTGGTGATGATGGAGATCATGTTCGTGCTTTGGAGATGGAGATCAAAGGCGCAAGAAGAAAAGGCCATATCATATCACACTAATTATGAATTGCCTGTGATGTTAATCCTTTATGCATCTTGTATTGCTTAGATCGCGGCGGTAGCATTATAAGATGATCCCTCTCACTAAATATCAAGTAATAAAGTGTTCACCCTTAGTTGGCACCGTTGCTAAGACTCGTCGTTTCGAAGCATCTCGTGATGATCGGATGTGATAGATTCTACGTGTGCATAAAACGGGTGCAAGCCAGATTTGCACATGCGGAAACTAAGGTTGTCTTGATGAGCCTAGCATGTACAGACATGGTCTCGGAACACGGAATACCGAAAGGTAGAGCATGAGTCATATAATTGATATGATGAACATGAAGATTGTTCGCCGATGAAACTACATCTTCTCTCGTGAAGATCGGACTTGGTGTAGTGGACTTGGTTCGTGTAATCACTAAGACAATGTGAGGGATGTTGTTTTGAGTGGGAGTTCACCTAGTTAGTTTAAGAATTAAATTTGAACTCAATTTATCATAAACTTAGTCTAAACTACTTGCAAATTGTTGTAGATTATGGCGAACCCCTCCATCAATTTCAATGCGTTCCTAGAGAAAGAAAAACTTAAGAACAATGGAAGCAATTTCACGGACTGGTTCCGTGGACTGAAGATCGTCCTCAGGGCTGGTCAGTTGACCTATGTGCTCGATGCACCGCTAGGTGACCCACCTGCAGATAATGCCACCGATGACGAAAAGAATGTTTTCGCCACTCGGAAGAATCATTACTCCACAGTTCAGTGTGCCATCCTGTACGGTTTAGAAGCGGAGCTCCAACAGCGTTTTGAGCACCACGACCCGTTCGAGATCATTAAGGAGCTCAGGCTAATTTTTGAGACTCGCGCGGCCATGGAGAGCTATGAGGCCTCCGAAAAGTTCTTTAACTGTAAGATGGAAGAAGGAAGCTCCGTTAGTGAGCACGTGCTCACCATGTCTGGGTACGCAAAGAAGCTCCAAGAGTTGGGAATATCGATACCTAATGAATTGGGGATTCACCGTCTCCTTCAATCATTGCCACCAAGTTACAAGAACTTTGTGATGAACTACAACATGCACTGCATGAACAAGACGTTGCCTGAAATGTCGTCCATGCTGAAAACTGCTGAAGTGGAGATCAAGAAGGAGCACCAAGTGTTGATGGTCAATAAGACCACCAATTTCAAGAAACGGGGCAAGCCTAAGAACAAGGGCAACTTCAAGAAGGATGGCAAGAAAGCTGCTGCACCTGCTAAGAAGCCCAAGGCTGGTCCTAATCCTGAAACTGAGTGCTTCTACTGCAAGGGTGCTGGTCACTGGAAGTGTAACTGCCCCAAGTACCTGGCGGATCTAAAGAACGGCAACATCAAGAAGAAAGGTATATTTGATATATGTGTTATAGATGTGTATCTTACGAGTAATTGTAGTAGTGCCTGGGTATTTGATACTGGTTCGGTTGCTCATATTTGTAACTCGAAATAGGAGCTGCGGAATAAATGAAGACTGGCAAGAGACGAGGTGACGATGCGCGTTGGAAATGGCTCCAAGGTTGATGTGATCGCCGTCGGCACGCTCCCTCTACATCTACCTTCGGGATTAGTTTTAAATTTAAATAATTGTTATTTGGTGCCTGCGTTAAGCATGAACATTATATCTGGATCCTGTTTATTGCGAGACGGTTACTCTTTTAAGTCTGAGAATAAAGGTTGTTCCATTTATATGAGTAATATCTTTTATGGTAATGCACCTGAGATGAATGGTTTATTCTTACTGAATCTCGATAGTAGTGATACACATGTTCACAACATAGATGCTAAACGAATAAAATTGAATGATAATTCTACATACATGTGGCACTGTCGTCTTGGTCACATTGGAGTGAAGCGTATGAAGAAACTCCATTCTAATGGAATTCTTGAATCACTTGATTTTGAATCACTTGAAAGATGCGAAGCATGTCTAATGGGAAAAATGACTAAGACTCCATTCTCTGGTACAATGGAGCGAGCTACAGACTTATTGGAAATAATACATACCGATGTGTGCGGTCCAATGAGTGTAGCATCGCGTGGTGGATATCGTTATGTTCTCACTTTCACAGATGACTTGAGTAGATATGGGTATGTCTACTTTATGAAACATAAGTCCGAAACTTTCGAGAAGTTTAAGGAATTTCAAAGTGAAGTAGAAAATCATCGTAACAAGAAGATTAAGTTTCTGCGTTCTGATCGGGAGGGTGAATATCTGAGTTACGAGTTTGGCATGCATTTGAAGAAATGTGGAATACTTTCATAGTTGACACCGCCGGGAATACCACAGCGTAATGGTGTGTCCGAACGTCGTAATCGAACTCTCTTAGATATGGTTCGGTCTATGATGTCTCTTACAGATTTACCGTTATCATTTTGGGGCTATGCATTAGAGACAGCCGCATTCACTTTAAATAGGGCACCATCTAAATCCGTTGAAACGACACCGTACGAATTGTGGTTTGGTAAGAAACCTAAGTTGTCGTTCCTTAAAGTTTGGGGTTGCGAAGCATATGTAAAGAAGTTACAACCTGATAAGCTAGAACCCAAAGCGGAGAAATGCGTCTTCATAGGATACCCTAAAGAAACGATTGGGTATACCTTCTATCATAGATCCGAAGGCAAAGTTTTCGTTGCCAAGAATGGATCCTTTCTTGAGAAGGAGTTTCTCTCGAAGGAGGTGACTGGAAGGAAAGTAGAACTCGATGAGGTTATTGAACCTTCTCTCGGATTTGAGAGTAGCGCAGCACCGGAAGATGTTTTGGTGCCGCCTGCACCAATTGAAGAGGAAGCTAATGATAATGATCATGAAACTTCGAACGAAGTTACTACTGAACCTCGCAGGTCAACGAGGGTTCGTACCACTCTTGATTGGTATGACTTTGCCTTGAACGTCATGTTGGTGGACAACGCTGATGACCCTGCGACGTATGAAGAAGCTATGGTGAGCCCAGATTCCGACAAATGGCTAGAAGCCATGAAATCCGAAATGGGATCCATGTACGAAAACCAAGTGTGGACTTTGGTGGACTTACCAGATGGCCGTAAGGCTGTCGAGAACAAATGGATTTTCAAGAGAAAAACAGATGCTGATGGTAATGTTACCATCTATAAAGCTCGACTTGTCGCGAAAGGGTTCCGACAAATTCAAGGAGTTGACTATGATGAGACTTTCTCACCAGTAGCGAAGCTAAAATCTGTGAGGATTTTGTTAGCAATTGCTGCACATTTCGATTATGAGATTTGGCAGATGGATGTCAAAACGGCGTTCCTTAATGGTGACATTGAGGAAGAGTTGTATATGGTACAGCCCAAGGGTTTTGTCCATCCTAAAGATGCTGACAAGGTATGCAAACTTCAGCGCTCCATTTATGGACTGAAGCAAGCATCCCGTAGTTGGAATCAACGTTTTGAGAAAGTAATCAAAAACTTTGGATTTATACAAACTTATGGAGAAGCTTGTATTTACAAGAAAGTGAGTGGGAGCTCTGTAGCATTCCTAGTACTGTATGTAGATGACATATTGTTGATTGGGAATGATATAGAACTTCTTAATAGCATCAAAACCTATTTGAATAATAGTTTTTCAATGAAGGATCTTGGCGAAGCGGCATATATTCTAGGCATCAAGATTTATAGAGATAGATCAAGACGCCTAATAGGGCTTTCACAAAGTACATACTTGGACAAAGTTCTAAAGAAGTTTAGAATGGAAGATAGCAAGAAAGGGTTCGTGCCCATGTTGTCAGGTAAGACCTTGAGTAAAACTCAAAGTCCAGCTACGACAGAAGATAGAGAGAAAATGAATAACATTCCCTATGCCTCAGCCATAGGTTCTATCATGTATGCCATGTTGTGTACAAGACCGGATATAGCACATGCTGTTAGTTTGACTAGCAGATATCAAAGTGATCCTGGAATGGAGCACTGGACAGCGGTCAAAAATATCCTAAAGTACCTAAATAGGACTAGGGATATGGTTCTTTCTTATGGAGGTGATGAACAGCTTGTTGTAAACGGTTACACCGATGCTAGTTGGAACACCGATCCGGATGACTCGAAGTCACAATCGGGATACGTATTTATTTTGAATGGTGCTGCAGTGAGCTGGAGGAGTGCGAAGCAAAGCGTTGTGGCGAAATCTTCAACTGAATCGGAATACATAGCTGCTTCGGAGGCTGCACAAGAAGCCGTTTGGATGAAGGAATTCATTACTGAACTCGGCGTGGTTCCCAGTGCGTTGGACCCGATGGCCATCTACTGTGACAACACAGGTGCCATAGCTAATGCGCAGGAGCCAAGGTCACATAGCAAGCTGAAGCACATCAAGCTATGTTTCCACGCTATTCGCGAGTATGTCCGAGATGGTGACATAAAGATTTGCAAAGTACACACTGATCTGAATGTGGCAGATCCGTTGACTAAACCTCTCTCTAGGGCAAAGCATGACCAACACCAAAACGCCATGGGTGTTCGGTATATTACCATGTAATCTAGATTATTGACTCTAGTGCAAGTGGGAGACTGTTGGAGATATGCCCAAGAGGCAATAATAAAAGTGATTATTATTATATCTTTGTGTTTATGATGAATGTTTACATCCCATGCTATAATTGTATTATTAGGAAACACTAATACATGTGTGTTTTGTAAACATATAAGAGTCCCTAGTAAGCCTCTTGTTGAACTAGCTTGTTGATTAATTGATGATCATGGTTTCCTGATCATGGACATTAGGATGTGATTAATAACAAGGTTATGTCATTAGGAGAATGATATGATGGACACACACCCATAGTAAGCGTAGCATAAGATCAAGTCATTAAGTTCGTATTGCTGTAAGCTTTCAAATACATAGTAACCTATTCCTTCGACCATGAGGTTATGTTAATCACCATCACTGGATGGATACTTTGATGACATCAAACGCCGCTTCGTAACTGGGTGGTTATAAAAGTGTCATTGGGTATTCTGAAAGTATGTGTTGAAGCGCATGAACCAAGATTGGGATTTGTCCATCCATATGACGGATAGATATGCTCTGGGCCCTCTCGGTGGAATGTCATCTAGTTAGCTTGCAAGCATGTGACTGGGTCACAAGGGATGACATATCACGGAACGAGTAAAGAGTACTTATCAGTAACGAGGTAGAACTAGGTATGGAGATACCGACGATCAAACCTCGGATAAGTATAGTATCGCGAGACAAAGGGAATTAGTTTCGTATGTAAGTGGTTCAATCGATCGCGAAGTTATCGTTGAGTATGTGGGAGCCATTATGGATCTCCAGGTCCCGCTGATGGTTATTGATAGGAGATGTGTCTCTATCATGTCTACATATTCACGAACCGTAGGGTGACACACTTAAGGTTCGAAGTTGTTTTAAGTAGATATGGAATATGCGTTGGAGACCGAATGTTGTTCGGAGTCTCGGATTGGATTCGGGACATCACGAGGAGATCCGGAATGGTCCGAAGAATAAGATTCATATATAGGAGATCATTTTATGAGTTAGGAAATGTTCCGGAGTGTTTGTATGAGGATTCTAGAAGGTTTCGGAATGTTCCGGAAGGTTCTAGAAGATACCTTGGAGTTTGCTTGAAAATCAAGATAGGGATCAAGGAGTCCTGGTGGGTCAAGATACGGATTCGTGGGGGAGGAGGACTCCTCCCCCCACCTCCAATCCGCCGGCCATAGAGAGGGAGGGGAGTCCTACAAGGACTCCCCCTCCCTAGGCGCCTCCCCTCTTTAAATAGAGGGGCAGGGGCGCCCCCTCCTCCCCTGCTCCCATAACACCCAATCTCTGCCGCCTCTCTCCTCCACCATCTTCTGCACAGGCATAGGCGAAGCCCTGCAGAATTCTCTACTCCACCACCACCACCACGCCGTCGTGCTGCTGGGATTCCGTGGAGAAGATCTACTACCTCCGCTGCTCGCTGGAACGGGGAGAGGAAGGTCTGCTTCGACTCCGCACGTGTGACCGACTGTGGAAGCACTGCCGAAACGTGGCACCGGAAGGATCGTCTACTTGACCAAGGGCGAAAGCGCTGCTGGAACGCGACGCCGGAAGGATCGTCTACATGACCAAGGGCGGAAGCGCTGCTGGAACGTGACGCCAGAAGGATCGTCCACACGATCTTGAGATCGGCAAGTGATCGACTACATCAACCACGAGATCTAATCTCGTTAACGCTTTCGGATCTACGAGGGTTAGTTCCTATCTATCTCGTTGCTCTTATCTAATAGATTAGATCTTGGCTTTTATCTAGATTAGATCTGGGTTTTGTTCGTTGTTGCGGTAGAAATTTTTTGTTTTCCATGCTACGAACCCATCAGTCAGATCAACCTCGAGGGCTTTCTCATGGGCACTGGGCCCTATGACACATCATTCTACGTTAAAAGCGAACTAGCCCCGCCATAACATTATACATCACATCAGATGGAGCCTTTATACTTCTATATCTATGTACATCCTAGTGCATGAATTGCATCTATGCCACTTACATTGCTCCTTGCTATTTAAGTACAAACTTAATTTTGGTTTAGTGATCAACTCAGGAATCACTTAAAGACACATTCTTACGGTTAAGACTTTGTCCTACCAACCAGATCCTCGGGTCACATTACGTCGAGTATACAACATGGTTATATGGAAGAACCTATGACTGAGGCATAGGAGATGCAACGCATCTCTTTCTTTCAACCATAGTTGCAATACAGACTCAATGCTTCATATAAAAAGAACTACTTTATCACCTTGTTCTATTCTGAACTTCTTCAAAATCTTGCTTAGGACATTTTGAACATCTTTCAGAATCAAGTCCAGGAAGCATTCGACATTTAGTGTTTATTAAACTCACCAATTTATCTCGATAGATCTTATTGTTTAATAACTGCAACTTCATCTTTATTTATCTAACTTAAATATTATTAACACCAATCATATCATTCACATATGTCGTCCACATATCCCAGAATGATTTGACGCTCCCACTCAAATATGACATTCATGTTTGAGATCCAGGGATTTCACTTAGCTCCCACTCAAAATATGTCAGCTACATATTATGAAATTAGCCAAGTTGATTTGCTCCCACTCAAATCTAGGTCCTCTCGATAATCTTGGATATTTCAAAATTCTTTGATTATCATCAATTTGAGAATTCCAATTACGAGACTTCAATATCCATATATTTCTAGCATAAATCCAAAAGACTTAAGCATCACTACTGTTGTAGTCAACTCTTTGAATTTGTCCAAACTTGTGACAATTCGAGCTTTTTGTCATTCATTAATTTTCATTTTCTTTTTATGACTTTGCAGTCATTCAGAAATATCAAGTAAACTTCTTTACTTTAATAAGATCAAGTAACATGTTACTTTGCAATCTTAAATGTAACTTAATATAGGATTTTATGACTCCTAGTCATTTCTCGCACTCAGGTCCATCACGCTTCTTTGTAATTTGTAGATATGTCTCATTCAAAACATGACAAGTGAATCAATAATATAATTCCACAAAATTGTAGAATATATAGTTGAATCCTACTTTCTTTAGTAAAAGTATTCGATGAAACTTTATGATCATTATCAATAGTTTCTCCTCTATTTGTAGAGTTCGGATTCACGAAACAAATTCCGCTGCGCCACTCAACAATTCGGAGGTAAGGTCAAATACCTTGTTTGATCTTTTACTTTCTTCCACTTGTATCTTCATCAAGACACGCCAACTTTGGATAACAACAGGTTTGCCCCTTTGTGGAAGATGCATTCATAGCTTTCTAAGAATGCTCTACAAAGACTTGTTTATTCGCCACAATTTTGACTTATCGAAATCTCCAGAAACTCAAACATGCCATAACACTTATGGTGTTGTTTCCACGAATCTTTTGGATGTTCCTTTGTATTTCTAACGAGTGTTTGCTTATTTCGATCTTTAAATCTAAACGATAACTATAGCCCGTATAAGAGATAATACTATACCATATGTATCTTAATACATAATTATTATGATGTTTAGACACTTCAACAAAGTTTGAATTCGTCCAATTATCACAATTTGTGAAACATCTTTCACAAGTTCCTTTTTATGCTAAACTTAACTTGAATACTTTAGTCATGTCGGTCAAATCGAAGAGACTTGTTAATTCAGTTAATTCAATATCCCATTTAGTTATGAACTCATTTGAACAATTCAAATCATTTCAAACTTCATGTTTCATTAAGTAAATACACTTATTCACTTAGGTCCACAATAAATGATTTCCACTACATGTTGAAAATATGATACATCATTATGTATAAGTTTCAACATTTCTTCGCATATCACCGTTTTACCAGAATGCGGAGTTTTAGTCATTCTGCCCAAGAGGCATGGTTTTGCAAAGTCTCTAGATTAAGAATCTAGGACCCCAATCTTTCATAAAGAACCTACAATAACCAAAATGACTTAAATTGTAGTGTCATTTCATTATTAAACTTTGGATATCTTTTAGCATTCTAATCCTTTATAAATGTTTAAACCATTATCATTAACATAGTGATGAGAATAACTTATTTATAATCATAATGTGACCATAAGGTATTGTTCATAAGAATAGTAAAAACTAGTTTGTAACTTGTTCATATGAATAATCGTCTCGCAAAAAGCAAGACACACAAACTAGGATTACAAAATTACATTCAAGTCCACTAATCCAAATGACAAACTTTGAGGGAAGAGGTGATGTCGGCCATCAACTGTTTTGCTTGCCATCATCAAGTCACGTTGCCTCAAACCAGCAATTCTCAAGAAGATCATCCTGTTTTCTCAAAACGGGACAAGTATCAAATACTTTGCAAACTGCAACAAGTTTTTGCAAGAACCACATTTTTAATTTGTATATATTACATATACCTTTCATCCATGACCTCCATTTGCAATCAAGCCCTTTTAAGAGTTCTTAACTCTAATGCAAGATTGCTAAGTGTTTTTCCAAACATTCTAGAGTCATCAGATTATCTCCTAATGGCTATTGTGTCAAGAAGAGAAGATCACCTTTTACGAGGATATCCCTCAGGCGTGGGTATTAATCTATGAAGTTGGACCCTTTTGCAAAGTTCCAAATTAAGCAATATATTCCCATGGTCGCAAAGGACCTCAATGGGATAGGCCAAGATCTACTAAGATATTTGCAAACAGACATCTAGACTAAGTTTATAATAAGAGATCAATTTATAATTGGTCTCCACTAAAATGGTCATCCCCTGGACGATTTTAGTGATCGCATGATCCCTACCCTCTGCACCTCCCCCGTGTTACACAGCCATCCGTGCATTATCAAAGGTAGACATTCACTAATGCCAATCACATCATCCATGTGACTCATGCTCGATCTTTCAATCTCTTGTGTTCCGAGGCCACGCTTCTATGGCGTGCTAGGCTCGCCAAATCTACTTGTGTGTATTCGTTGTGCAACATGGCTTACAACCCACTGTATGCGAACGTAGATATGTCTGACCCCTACTCACCGCAGGGCGCCTCATACTGAAGAACTTTCTTGGTGGTGCACACACAAGGGGAACACGGAACATTGGAATTCAATAGGGATTATCTTATTTGCTACGGTTGAGTATCTAAATACTAGCACACAATAAGATGTAAAACAGGTATCTACATCATATGTATAATGTGATATGATATGGTCTTTCTTGCGCCTTGATCTCCATCGAGCGCTCCGGCATGATCTCCATCTTGCCCTTGGTTTGACGCCAAGTCCACGACACCGCCACCAGGTTGTCCGTCGGAACGATGACTATTACTATACTACTTAGTAACAGAAAAGTAAACTACTTTACCTTTGTAACGACCAATGCCATATCATAATCACATGCTCCCTACAAAATAAAGTTAGATGCTTCTACTTTATCTATTGCAAGTTTTGCGTGGTTGTTAGGGCTCGCAATAGAACCATTTCTAATCTCAAACTTTCCAACCACAACATGGATCCGACAGTTGTCTCTACTACACCCCTTTCGGGACCCTCCGTTGTAAATGCTATATAACTACTGAATGAGAGACGACACCCGCTAGCCACTTATATGGTACAAGCCGTATGTTGAGCATGGAACCAGTCTCGCGTATGAATACACGTAAGGTCGGTTCGGGCCGCTTCAATCAAACAATACCGCGATATAAGCAAGTACATGTTAGAGGGTAACAACTAAGGGATCAATGCCCGTATAGTACTTGTGCGTACTGGCCGTACAGAACTCCTACGCATAGATCGGCCTGATACCACTGTTGGGGATTGGCAGCGGAAAACAAAAAATTTCCTACGATGTAACCCCAAAACTGCCTAGGATCTATCTATGTAGTAATGCGGGTAACGGCCAATGCGTAGAGAATACATACCCTTGTAGACCGTATGCGGTTAACGTTCCGCAGGGAACGTGGTTGAAGTAGTCGTACTCGTAGCCGACCTCAAGGTCGCGAAGCTCCTCGCAGGTCACCCCTTGCTCCTTCTTGATCTTAATTGTGCAGCAGCTCCAGCTCACGACATTTAAGCGCCCAAGTGTTGCGCCTCGTGTCTTCGTACACATCCGGTGCACGATGAGACCTCCGTCTCTCCTTGATCCCGCCGGGAGTGCGGAAGTTGATATCCGGCTAGGAATCCCTACAGCACAACGGCGTGCTGCAGGTGTGCCTTGACCGCACAGCCCAGACTTGTGGCCATGGTCACAAGGTATAGAGAGAGAGGGAAGGAGGAAGTCAACCAAAGGACTTCTCCAATTGATGGTATTTGATCCCACCCATGGGCACCCCTTTATATAGGGAAAAGGGGTGTGCCCTCCCCTTTGGGTTTCCATGTGGGACTATTCAAGGGAGAGAGGGGGGAGGCGCATGGGCCTCATGAGCCCAGCCGGCCAGAGGTGGACCCACCCGCGCACAGCCCTAGGCTGGCCGGGTGGGCCCCCCTTGAGGCGTCTGGCCCTTGGCCCTTCCCTCCTTTGGTTTTCCCTCATGGGCCTTTATTCACTAGGAAGTTTGGCCACATTAGTAGAATAACCCTTCAAACTAGATTTTAATATTATATTTAATATTAATTAACATTAATTAATATGTAAATACATATTACAAAATCCATCGTGACCCGAACACCTTTCGATTCTCCTCTCCAACGACTTCGGATCTTTCCCGGACTGATTCCGGTCCCTTTATTCTTCTTCTCGAACAACTTCGGATCTCTATGCGGAACAATTCTGGCTTTCTCTTTCTCTAATGTGATTCCATCTTACGAATGATCGCTCTCATCGTACCTTAAGTGTATCCTCTCACGGCTCAGGAATGCTCTAGACATGATCTGTATCAATGATCAATAGAGGGACCAGGGTTATCCATGTGACCCCTATGCATCCTATGACAATGTAGTTTGAACCGCTAAATGTAGCATCCTCTCTTCCTTTGTTTCTCGATACAACTTGTCTGAGATCCGATCATTGATATCCCATACCTTGTTAAATCTTGTTCACAACAAGTTCTGTTTTCTTGTTACCGTGATATTACATCCCCGTGACCTAGTCACATTTTGCAACATTTATAGATGTAATCTCACCAAGCCGGCCTTATGTATCTTTACCCATCATGTGGGCGAACAAATCCCAATATTGCAGTCACATGTCATCTACGGTTCCTTCGGAATACCCAACGTACACCTTAAGGCCACCGTATTACCAGATGACCGTTGATGTAGTCAAAGCAGCCTCGGGAAACAGGAGTAACATGAGCTCATGGTCTAAGGAGAAGGAGTCTAGGTATAGCGTTGCAACAATGAACTATATGACTTGATCGTGTTGCAATCCTTCGAGGAATGTCAATCACGTCATTCTCCAATGATATGATCCCGTTGTCAGTCGGCATAAATGCCCATGATCTTTGAAACCTAGATCATCTTCGTGACCAACGAAACTAGTATGAATAGAGGCTACTAGGGACTTTGTTGTTCCATACCACAACTGTACCAATGTTTCTACTTGGCACAGTTATAGCACAATATGAAACTATTATAAACTAATTGAGATATGACAATAAAAACCTATTTCTTATTTGCCTCTAGGGCATATCTCCTTCACCGAGGTCTTTCGAGGAATGCTATACTTAGAGCATCCCAACTCCATTTAAACTAATGATCTTGTATTTAGTGTTTGCTCCATACCCTAACCATGGCATTCCATTCATTGTGCCGCATTGCATCGATGCTTGTGTTAATTGTTGTGGTTCCTTTCTGGTGTTCCTATTTTAGGGTTTGCAAGCATCGAACCCTGTTTAAAAAGGACAAACATGCCTTAGGGTTTCATTTCAGTACCATTTAACTTGTCATGTCATCATTTTTGCTTGATACCATGTGTTGATTGGTCCCATCTTTTCCTGTGTTTTATCTTTCTTCTAGATTAGTTAGCTATGGATGACCACAAGAGAGACGATGAAGAGATATTGTTCAAATTTATAGCAACTGGAGCAGATGACGCCTCACATTATCTGAACGACTCGGTGAGGGAATGGAGTTAGAACTAAGAGACGAAGGGCAAACAAGCTAAGACCCCGAAGAAAATATTGGACCCTTAACAAAGTCTGGCAAGGTTTATTAAGCCTCTAGTGATCACTAGATGCATTAGTTTATTTATATATATATTATTGAATCTTCTTCTGTTAGTCTCTCGGATCGAGCCAATCTGCTAGAAGGCAACGAGACCCGGCCAAAAAGTTAGTCGATGGTCAAAGGTTCACGATCGACGAAGTCGCTGAAGATGGCGAACCGATTGCTTCCAAAGTGAACGTACATTTATTTATAAATCAATATGGAGTTATTTTAGGGACAACATACCGATCACCACCCGAGAATAGAATAAGCCAAACGGTAGAGATGAAGTTAGTTATGTAGACAAAGATCCAAATATCAGCTTTGGGATACGCTCTTGTCACATTTCAGCCTACCGCTAGATCCCACCGAAGATGGTCGGATCTCACAGAAAGTCAAGGAGGGGCTCTTAAGAAGATGGCCCACACAATTCCAGACCTTCAAGAAAAGATTATACACTGACTATATCAAGGAAAAAAAGACTCCAACATTCACGCACTAGAGAAGATAAAAAATCATTGGGACCCATTTGTGGACTACAAGACATCATCTGAATCTCATAAAGGTTAGAAATAAATAAGGCAAATGCCACAGAAAACATATCACCATATTCTGGGGACAAGGGGGATACAAGAGTGTCGTGCCTAAGTGGGAACAATGGAGGCTGCCCTGATTGCTAAATGGATCACTCCAGCTACAAAGATGGCCCGTATGGTCAAAGAAGTGGATTTACATGCATGGGGGATCGTTGGACCCGCAAAAGAGCATATTATTGGAAAGAAGGAAATTAAGAACCCTCCACTACCCTTGTTATAACAATAACCGATGTTGGGAGAGCGAAAGTTCCAGCCTAGTAGAGAGAACGAGACAAGCTGACACACCCTCGAGAATCCTGAACACATAGGACCAACACGAGGTAAAGGTCTTGTTCCATGGAGGAGGACTAGGTTTTCGAGTGTAATGACAGTTATAGAAGCCGTCAGGAAAAAAAAGGAGGCATACCAGTTTCAGAAGATAGAATCAAAGAACGAGGAATTGGGAACGCATATTAATGCGGCAGTAG